>PVIC010030386.1:0-21781 GCA_004025085.1 Thryonomys swinderianus
TGAGACAGGGTCTCGCTTTGTAGTTCAAGCTGGCCCTGAGCTCACTATGTAGCCCAGGAAAGCCTTGAACTCAGCAATCCTGCTGCCTCTGCCTCCTGAGTGCTGGGATTACAGGCGTGAGCCACCACGCCCAGCACTGTGGTATGTGGTATTGATTGCTGGTGGGCGTGAGTCTCCATGCCCAGCATTGTATGTGGTTACCGGAGATCGAACTCAGGACCTTGCGCTTGCAAGGCAGGTGCCAGAACCACTGAGCTAACCCTCCGGCCCTAGAACATTTCTTATTTATTATCTGAATCTTCTTACTAGCTCCACAAAAGCAAAAGTCCCACATGGTTTGTTTAGTCTTTATTCATGTTTCAGATTTAAACATGTTCATAGATTGAGAACCAGACCCAAAAGGAAGAAAGAAGTCGAAGACAGTTGAGAGAAGAATCTGATTCTAAAGAAATAAATGAGTCAAGAGAATTCTGGAGGGAAAAAATATGAATCATTGTTTGGGAAATATGTATCCTTTCAATGGTGAATATCTTGCATTGTTTTGGACTCTTTGGGATGGTAAGCTTATCTGAGGGACAGGGTTGAGAGAAAACAAAATATATTCAGTTCCATTTGTTCAAGATGACATCCTATAGTTAAGTTATTTTTGGGAAATACATATAGCGTGGAAACACATCAAGTACATTCCCATTCACTCAGCACTTCTCTCTTGCTTCTGGTCCTATTTTTCCTCCAATAGACCTATGCAGACATCCATCCACAGTTGTGGGACCAAGCAGATAAGACATCTAATGAGTTTAGTTCATGCTGGACATTCAGTCAGAATGGCGGAGCTGTAAGCCTCTCCGAAATGCCAGCTAAAATGCATTTATGAGAGAGGGGAGAGGAAGGAAGAATGAATACACTAGGGAGAAGCTATTGCTGCATGGGGTTTTGGTGGCCCTGGGCCCTAAGAGAGAGGATCACTTTCCCTCAGAATTAGATCGATGCCTTCTTGGAGTGCATTTCTGGCAGATTCGTATGTGTTTACTATGCTAGAAGAATGGGAGCTCTTCAGCTTACTGGCTCTGTGCTCATTCATTCTCTGACAGACAACATAAGAGAAAAACTGTTTTGTTCTGGCCGTTTCTTGCTATTCCTTAGCTTGAGTCACAGCCCAATATGAGGACTTGCCTCCTTTTATATGTTGTAGTCCGGTCTTGTAAGGTTGGACATGTTAATACTTACACCAAAATGGAAAAACTGATCGAGCCCAGCTCCGACCCTGACAGTGACAGCTATGTGAAGGACGTCCTGCATGCCTGCCCGACAGCTCCCCTCAATGAGGCAGTGAGGACCTGCAGTCCCGCCTGGATTCCTAGGAAGCCACCTTTCCCTTCCTGGTCCCTTTCGCTTGGCGAATTTTGCACTCATCACCTCATTCTCTTTTGGGTTTCAGCTCATGGCCCAGCTTTATGAAGCTCTGTCATCATACAACATAAAGTGACCTGGCTGAGATGCCTGAAGTGTCACCTGGAGAGTTTAAAGGGGACCCGAGCACTTCAGAGTCCCAGCAGACTCCTTACAACTGCTGCTCTGGAACTTGTCCAGCATATTTCGCCTCTTCCCAGTTCTCCCTCGTCTCCTAGACCATCTCTCAGCAGTAGAAAGTCGGGGCCTCATGGACTTGCTCTGTGGAAGCTTCCCCGGCCTCTCAGACAGTGCAGTCACCATTAGTCACATTCTTTGGCCTTTCTTAACAATTGAAATTTCCATTCACAAAGACACACACATATACACACAACTTGAATTCTTTCAATTATACAATAATTTCAAGTACAAGCTATTAACAGCACTCCACACACACTATGCCGAAGGCTCTGCAAACTCGATACTCATTCAGCTCTGAACACATGGTGGCCATCACCACTATTCTCTTTTTGCAGATGGCAATGAAGGCTTCACAAGGATAAGAGATCAACACACTTCTGCCTCTCCTCAAATCACCTCTAATACCATTCTTTCATGAATGCTGGAATTATTTATGCAAAGCCTACTTTATTTCCAACTCTAGAAAGAACCAGAAAGCCCAACCCCGGTTTAGAGAACTCTCCGCTTAAAATACAGCGGATCTAACACTGATTCTGACCCATTGCGTAGAAGTATTGATTTCCTCCTTGGTAAATACAAACTTTCCTTATGCACATCATTCTTTGAATTCTCATCATGGGTACTTTGAAATCTGTGTATAGGTGGGCCTACACTTTGCTGTCTAAAGTCCACATCAAGAACTTTCTCTTGCAGGTTTTCCCAGCACAGCTGCCATAGTTCTGTGTAACCAGTTGGCATTTCCTGTAACTCCTGGCCACCCTTTTCTGTCCCTCTTCACTGTTGTCCTTGTCACTTACTCTTCCTTGCCAGAGCTGGATCAGCCAGGCTTTTCCATCACTCTTTTGCTGATTTCTTATCCACAAGGGTGACTAATGTTAGCACTGCCTCAAAAGTGAGTTCTTCAGTGAATGTAACTCATCAGCATTTCTGAGCCATGTTAAGTTTTGCTGCGAGCTTCAGATCTTCTCTGTGACAAGAGAGTATTCACTTTCTTTTTCTTTATTGAGTTTATTGGTACATTTTAGATATATATTATGATCACATTCATCACTGAGAATTTGTCTTTGTATATGATGTATCTTGAGTCTTTTTCCCATTCTCCTGCCTTCCCTACTGCCCCCACCTCCCTACATACATAAGCTCTGTTTTCTTTTTTCTACCCATTTCTTTACTTTATTCTACTCTCCTTTCCCTTTGAATGCTTTCTTCCTATTTTATAATGCTTACTCTATATCCTGAACTTCATTTAGACCTTAAATTTCTCCAACTAAAGAAATGATATGGTATTTACACATCCATATCCTATTTATTTCACTTATGAGTATATCCTCAAGGTACATTCACTTAAGTATAAATATCTAGTTTATCATTCTTTGTGTCTGAGTAATACTCCATTTTTTTTTTAAACACACATCTTCTTTATCCCTTCACCAGTTGATGAACATTTGGGCTGTTTCAAAGATTTAGCTATCACAAACTGAGCTGATATAAACATGGGTGCACGTATGTCACTGTGATATGATGCTTTTAATTCTTTCATGAATATACTTGGCAGGGACATGGCAGAGTCGAGTGGCGGATCTCATCCCAGCGTTCTGAGGATCTCCACCCTGACCTCCACAGCGGATGCACCAGTCTACACTGCCATCAGCAGTGGAGCAGGGTTCCTTGCTCCCCACAGCCCCACAAGCATTTGTTGTTGATTTCTTGATAGCAGTCATTCTTTCAAGGCAGTTTTCTATTTCAGAGTGCACTCAGAAATATTACCTTCAAAAAACCAATTGTTTCTTAAAAGTTTGCATTAAAAGAGATTGATAAATTTATATTTCATCAAAGGATGTTTCTACTGTATTAACAACTCCCTCCATTGCAACTAACAGGTTCTCCAAGGTGACTGTTAAACTATATAGTTTGGGAGATTGATTTTTGCACATTGTGGTTAGGTCAAGAACTCAAGTTTTAATTTTGTATATTGGATTAATATTTGTATGATCCATGATGTTTGAAAACATAAACAGAAATGATAAAAAGGTAGTTAACTATACCTTGGTAAATCTATTACTTATCATAAGATATATTTAAGAGTCAAATGATTCATGAGCCCACAAGTCAGATACTATTGAGAAAACTGCCACCTATGTTCCCTAAGCCTTTTAATTTTCTTTTTTTTTGAGACAGGGTCTCACTTTGTAGTTCAGGCTGGCCCTGAGCTCACTATGTAGCCCAGGCAAACCTGGAACTCAGCAATCCTCCTGCTTCTGCCTCCCGAGTGCTGGGATTACAGGTGTGAGCCACCATGCCCAGCTTCTTTTACATTTTTAACTAAACGATAATTATGTCATATTTAGGCATTTTAATGTTTTAAGAATTATCAGAATCACTTACTAGCTCAAACACAGTTGGATAATCCATTTTCCTTAATTGTGTTATGACATAGCAGCCAACCACTGGATGACCTGTTGTGGTGCTGCTATACCCTTTCTCCCTCCATCCCTCCGTTCGTTCGTTCGTTTGTTCGTTCATTCATTCCTTCCTTCCTTCCTTCCTTCCTTCCTTCTTTCCTTCCTCCCTCCCTCCCTCCTTCCTTCTCTCTCTCTCTCTCTTTCTTTTTTTGAGGTACCAGGGATTGAGCTCAGGTCCTTGTGCTCCCAAGGTAGGCATGGTATCACTTGAGGGAAATCCCCAGGCCCAGCTATAACCATTCTTAACAAGATGAGTATGAACAAGAAATGATGAATGAGTCACCCTTCACTGTTTCATTGACTCTTAGTGTTTTCATTGTGTGTTAAATGCTTGATATCACTTTTACAACCAAGACCAGACACATTTATTCTGAATGGTAATTATATATTCCAAATAGCAGATATTAACAACTGCCAGCACCATGTCTAGGGCTATTTTAGGTCTGAACCATGCTGTAGCAGAACACTGCCAGCAGTCTGTGCAGAATGCATTCCTGTTCCACCACTGGTAATAATTGCACTTGTTGCTACAGGAACCTTAAATTCTGCTGCTGCCAACATTCAGACTTCTGTAAAAGGTGTACTTCCAGGAGCACTGAGTATTTTGTACTGTACCCACAGATCTTATATGATCTTAAAACTCTCAAGATGGTGGACCTGACCTGGACAGAAATGCCACGTCAATTCAGCCAAGCTGCCCCGCTTCCTGGGGAGTCACTTCTAACACTGTTCTGACAATTGTGGGCACCACCAGAATGCACATCTCTATTTTGTGGAAACCAAATGTGAAGAGAAATAATTGGAAGAGCAGGAGGAGAGAAAATGTCAAACACTACTTTCCATGTCAAACAGATTGAATTTATGCAATTCTATATACACATGAATATAACAAATGTAAATTTTACTCTGTGAAGACTAAATTAATAAACAGAATGAATCTGTCTTTATGTTATAAAATTATGTGGAATGGGCATAACCGTAGGAAGTTCTACCTCCCAGTCACCTCAGCGTGCGGACTCCCCTGTGGGGGCTGTGAGATGACAGAAGTCCATGCACTCGTGGGTGTAGATTCCTGTGTGAAAGCCATCACTTTGCTGCTCAGACCGCATTACAACAGACAGAGCATGGCCTTCTCCTGCTGCTGACACCTCAGTTCTTATCTTTGATGGACTCAGTGCAAAAACTCAACAATTATGGCAATAGATTTTGGATTCCTTTGCTGACAACCATATCACATCCCAAACTAATCTCTGCAGATTCTGCACCTCTCCTTGCCAGAAACACTGCCCAATTCATCCCTCAGGCATGGCCAGCCTGTGTAGGAGAAGGCCCAGGAAGTGGCACAAAGAAATGCAGAGTCTAATATGCAACACACTAGTTATACTTATTTTTATCCCAGGGTTCAGTGACCTAACACTAAGAAATAAAGACTAGAAAACTAGCCCTTCACCTATAGAAGACACGCATGCCTTGTTGGGAGGGAAAGTGGAGTAACACTTCCTTGGAGGAGAAGGTATGTGTCTATTTGCCTATAAAACCTCAGAAAAAATGCTAAAATAAATATTAATTAAAATCTTATCATTTTAAAGATAGCATCAACACTAGGTAGGAAACTGAGAATTATTTATTACCATAAATGACAGTAGCATTTCACACTTATTCTTAGGCTGCTTTAACAGTGTAAGCACCTGTTTTTTCCCGTGTGGGTGGGAGAGGTACCAGGGGGTGAATTTGTCCATTGCCTTGAGCTGCAACCACAGACTCTTTTCTTTTACATTTTTTATTTTGAGATAAAGTCTAAGTCACTAAGTTGCCCAGGAAAAGCTTGAACTTGTGATGTTTCTGCTTCACTCCCTGCTCCCAGACATACAACCATGTACTATGTAGTCTTAAGCATCAACTTTTTTTTTTTTTTTTTTGAGACAGGGTCTCGTTTTGTAGTTCAGGCCTGGCCCTGAGCTCACTATGTAGCCCAGGCAAGCCTTGAACTCAGCAATCCTCCTGCCTCTGCCTCCTGAGTGGTGGGATTACAGGCGTGAGCCACCATGCCCAGTTTAAGCATCCATTTTTAATAGTTGTAGGTGCATTGAGTAGGAGCTGTGACTTTATTTAACTCTCATTATTGTTAGATAGCTGGGTGTTAGATGCTCAGGTGTTTTCCTATAATGTTATATTTACAAAATAGCAAAGCAGTTATTTCTGTGCCTTAATGAATGTTTTACATTTGTAGGCACTTGTCAGATGTCAGCCAATAGGCAGGGCTAACGGTGTCCACCTTTGCAAGCAGGAGCCTGCTGTGTGTCACAGCAGACCTCTGTCACTAACAGGTACTGTTTAAAAATTTTAAACTTCTGCTCATCTTATTAACAAGAACTAGTGAATAAGTTTGTAAGTGAGATCATTCCATTTAGCCTAGAAATGTAAGATCTCCAGGGAGGGAGGGTCATCAGTAAGTGTCTTCAAATATTTGAAGACTTCAGCACTGGGCCAGCATTTTTCTGCCTCAGGTAAAGGCAGATTTCAGCTGAGTGACAGGAAATCATGCCAGGTGGCCCAGAGAGCCCCTCCCTGGTGGCTCTGACTGGGAACAGGCCAGACAAGCACATGACAAGGACAGAGTCAAGGCCATTCAGTCATCCTGCAAGGCTAGATGATATATATGTTCTTTAAGAAACTTTCCAGCCTTCAGATGCAATGTCTCTAAACATTACACCAAAAAATGTGTTTTTATTTGAACTATTTAAAGTAAAAATCCAAGTTCTTTTATTGTAGTGTGTGTTCATTTGATAAATATGTATTATGCCATTTTGGAGGCTAGGGATCTAAGAGCGAGACGGACAGACAACACGCTGCCTTTGTGGGGCTTGCAAATGCCTGACACCATTCCAAACCCTTCACAGGTGTTCCCCATTTGATCCCATGCTGACTGCCTGAGGGAGGCAGGGCAGCTTCTGTCCCTGCTCTGGACAAGGCAGCTGAGGCAGAGTTTCAGAAACTGGCCCAGGAGTACATGACACAGTAAATGGTGGGCAAAAATGAAGGTACAGCCCATCTGGCTCCTCCTTCAGTGCTCTGTGCCAACCACGTCACCTAATCTGTGAACCGCCCACATACACCCACCATGTGAAAGGACCCACTTGCCTTTATTTTAGTGTTTTGGAGACAGGGTCTCACTTTGTAGTTCAGGCTGGCCCTGAACTCACTATGTAGCCCAGGTAAGCCTTGAACTAAGCAATCCTCATGCCTCTGCCTCCCGAGTGCTGGGATTACAGACATAAGTCACCATAACTGGCACTGTGGTGTGTGGTACCAGGGATCAAACCTGGGACTTTGTACTTGCCAGGCAGTTTGTACAGCTCACACAAATCACTTATATTGTGTTTTTTTCAGATACCACTGAACTCAGGGCCTTGGACTTGCTAGCTAGGTGCAGCACTGCTGAGCTTGATCCCTAGTCTTTATGTTTTTAAAATATGTTATTGTGAATTTATAGGAATTTAGAAATGGAAAGCTATGTTGTTTCATATGACATCAAAGAATCCCCTCCAACATATACCACTGCATGGCATATTTGAAATGACCAACTTCCCCAATGAAGTCCAGCTCCTACAGGTCCTACCAACTCCAAATGGCCTCCTATTATGGTTAGTTCATTGACAAGCTCAAGCCCTCATGATCCAATCACTTCCCAATTGCTCCCCTTGGAAGACTACTACACTGGGAGTCAAGTCCTCAACACTGAAGCTTTTGCCAGACACTTCTGATCCAAATAACAAAGTCCAAGATCAAGACACCAGCAACTTCAGTGCCTAGTAAGGCTCATCTCCTGGTTCCTAGAATGGCACCTTCTCACTATGTCTCAAGTGATAGAAGGGATGAACCAGCATTGTTGGGCCTATTTTTGGGCATCAATCTCACTGGTTAGGGCTCTTCCCTAATAACCTCCCAAAATTCACCACCTTTTAATATCATTACCTTGTGGGTTAATGTTTCAACATATGAATTCTGGCAGGCACATACATTCAAATGAAAGTAATATAGGTGAAATAATATAACTCCCAACCTACTAGGTGTCCGATACACTGAGTTCATGTTGCACCAAACCAAAGAATGAATTCTAAGGAATAATGGAGGTCAAGAGAAGGAAAAGTTTAGTGTGAGAGAGAGTTCCTGAGAGACAAGAGACAACCTGAAAGTAGGTTGCCAATGAGCCCAATTCCCAAAGGAAGTTTGATAGCGCAAAAATCACAAAGTAGGTACAAAATCATGAGGTGGGTACAATGGGGGTCAAAACTATGACCAACCAATAATATTGCAAATATAGCCACTTAATACTGATCTAATTGGGAAGCAGGTCATGTAACATGTGTACATGGAGCAAACAAGGACCTTTAAAGAAGGGATAGATTGGGAGTTCTTGGTCCCCACTGGGGTTTGACTGAAATCTATCTAGACTTTATTGGACCAAGTGACGCCAATCATGGCCTAACCCTTAATTTATTGCTTATCCTTTAGGAAGGCTCTTGGGCTTGATCACATTGTCTTTATCTTGAGGCATGGTCTTTGACAGAAGTGCCTCTAGCCACACTTGTGACATGTTCTCATCTTCAGCACAGACTCCCTTGAGAGCTGAGTCCTGTCTGACTGACTATAATATTTTATCTAACTTAGCTCTCTATAACAATAGCACATATAAAACCTAAAGGGGTTGTATTTGTATATTATATATAATATTTGAGAGGGGGAATATTCTATGAAAAGGAAAGGGGTGAAAATAAAACACATATTCTTCTAGGTAGGTGGGAAAATGAAAATCTCCGTACTAAAGATAGTTTTAAAGCTACAGACATCTGTCTCCTGGGGAAATGATTTCTCCCCACTGGAGAAATCAAAGGGGTGAAGGAAGAGGCTAGGCAAGAGGCAGTGGGAATACAGGGGCAGAGTAAAGGAGAGAGGTCAAATCTCTATTCTGCATGAAAGTGTCCCGTACCTCAGACTCTTCATCAGAAAGGTAAATTGCAACTGTGAAATGAGATCCTATCTGTGCAGAGTTTAGGATGGGGTCTGCCATACAGCAAATACTGCTCATAAGGTTGCAGCCGTTACTCTTACTCTTGGTGATGCATGGTATTTGCAACACCAACATGGCCCCATGATCACCATGTGGAGAAAAGATGAGACTTCAAATCTGGACCTTTAAGTCCGAGCCCCAGGGTAAATAATATTGGTACTTGGGTGAGTCAATAAATTTGCACATTCTCCTTTCTGTGACAAAGTATAAGTTATCCATACCTCACAAGGGACAACCAGAACTTGCAGGTAACACAATCAATCCTGCTTCAATTTCAGAATCAAATAAAAAGTGAGATCTGGGATGGCTCACTTCACAGGAGGATCAAAAACAATAGCAAATCCTTACGCATGAATAGCCACACCGACAGTTGCGCAGAATATTATTTTGCCTCATAAACAGTATCGAGATGCATCTATCATCCCTACCACCCTTCCCATTTACTTCCTTTCCCCATCGCCCCTTCCTAGTTCACAACATCAGTTATGCATTATGATGATTTCAATGAGCTGTGCCGCAAATAGACTTTCCATGAAACTCGGGCATCTTCCAGAAGTGGCTGCAGCTGTGCTGAGCTTCCTGTTTGGCCAGGTTAGTTTTTCTCTGTGTCAGGAGCATTTTGTGCAGCAGGGACACTGCTCTGACAGGAGCTCAGACCTGTTCCATAAAGGAACTCAAGCAAACAGAACAAGGCAGATCAATCTCCAGCCCAAACATTCCCAATAGGCCTACAAAATGACATCATGCAAGAGATGCCACACTGCGCCTCTCAGAGGTTTGCTTTAAATGTGAATTCCCTACAGGGCTTTCCAAGTGCATGGCCACTTTATCTCTGCCAATGACAGCATTTGGCAGCAGATTTACAATCCACTCACCTCGCTGAAGGGGCAGAGATACTCCCAGGAAATAAAGAAGGCAATGACATACTCTAATGTCTTTGTCAAGATGCTACCGACTGATGGTCTCCAGCCAAGCAAATAGCTAGTAGGAGACTCATAAGGAAATGTGGAGCTGTTTGTACCAGGATTCATTGGATTGTTTCTGGAAAATAAACCTGGGATCTGTGAGTTTCTGGGACAAAGATCCTTGTCACAGTCTAGTAAGCTGTGTAACTAACCAAGCACAAAATGGAAAGCTTTCAAAACTCAAATAGTCCTTCTGTCAAGTGACTGAAGCAGCACAAATTCATCATTTTGGTAATTGTGTTCCCCTAGGCTAGAGTAGATCCAATACCTTCACAAAAGGCCTGGGCTCCTGTATGGACAGTCCCACTCCCGTCCCTGCTTAGCCTGTGCCTCATGATGCTTGGACTTATGAATAATTGTTGCCACTGGGTAAGATCGTGAGTCTGACCTAACAATCTTATCCTGATGACCAGTCAGAGTGTAGTACAGGAGGTGGAAGGGGTGTGTTTAAGTTTTAAGGAGGAGATGCCAGGCAGGGTGGTGAACTGCCTGCCTTCGAGGAAATATCCACACATGGAGATGAGTGCCCCTTTCGAACCCTCTGTAAGTGCTGAATGTGAGGACCTGGAAAGTTGGCTTCAGAGAAAGGTAAGTCCAGATGAATACTGAGAAGACAAAGGGATGGAATTTAAAAACTCAGATGGTGATGTCATTCCACTTCAATAGGTCTCTCTCAAAATCAAAATAAAAGGCTTCTGTATGGACCTCTGCTGCTGTCTCCTTAAAGAATGCCACTAAGCCCATCATGGCTGTGCTATATCATACTGTCAGATCCTGCCAGCCTGATGGATGCTTGAGCAAAAGTAGTTAATCAAGCAAGACAACCTTGCAAGGCAGGAATGCTGATACTTTCCAGGTGGTGTGTGGGTCAACGCGCCCTGGCACGTGCCATTCTATCCTACCCCCATCTCTGCCTCTTACCAACCCCACTACTGGGCCTGTAAAAATCCATCTTTGTCTTTAAGCCCCCGATCATTTTGATTTTCTATTTCTGATGCTATGTTTAGTTCTCCTTGGTTAAATGCCTGCTTTATAAGAAAAAGAAAATCAAAGTTCACAAAGCACTTCTGATGAAGGGAGAGCTTCCTGCTGTACAACTCAAATGAACCCGCAGACAGCACATTGCCCAATTAGATTCTGAACATGAATATGTGTGATTGCTGTGACCACCAGAAATGGTTCTCCGGGGAATGGAGATGAGAAACTCAATGAACTGTCATCTCCCCCACCCCAGGACCAGGTGAATCATGTAAATCATAAGTCAGACAATCTAAGCCATGTAGGTCTTAAAATAGCCATTTAGCTGTTTGAATACCAACCCTTCCCTAAGCTTCTGAGGCCAACTCAGGGCTTGTGCTGCCAAAGAAGAGTTTCTGCCCAACTCTAATGAATATCCCACCAGATTTTGAAATCAGAAAGAAATCAAATCAGCAAATAGCAACAAACTGGGGGTTCTTTTCCAGGTGTCTCAGTGGGCAGCCAGGGTTTAATTCCATGTAAGATATGGGGTTTAAATCAAAATTTAATGCTTCATTAAATCTCATGTAGGTAGATTTATGCATACTCCAAAGAATATAAAATATTTACAGCAGAATAGTATGCCTTGAGGCTGGTATACATGGCAACTCCCCCCCCTTCAAAAGGTAGTTGTTAACATACATTTCATGGCATTTTCAGTATTGCACACACTCTAAGTGTCTTATAAATGTAAACTCATTTTGTCCTCACAAGAACTTTATGAAATAGGCACTATTAACTTCATGTCCATTGTATGAAAGAGCCATAGAAAGTTTAAATCTGCCCACAGTTATATACCTTGGCTGATTCAAATCAAGTGTCTGTACTCTGATCGCTGTTATGCTGCCACATTAGGTATTTTAATCACAAAAACTTAAATGTGTTTTATTTTCTCCCTTAACATATTCTTTCTTTATCCAAAAAGCTACATGTGTGGAAATCTCAGCATGCTGGTGGGGGACTCTCCATCAGAAAAGGGGTGGAGATCACTCGTGAGATGGCGGACAGAGCGGGCAACTACTTCTTTGACTCAGTTCCCTTCCTGGGTCTAGAAAGTGCCTCTTCCGTCAGATCTCTGCTGACTGGGTCTCCCTGAAGGGCTCATCCGTTTCTCTGTTCTGTTCTCTGTTCAAGCTCCCAAGTTATTGCTGCCTCCTGGGTACTTCATTTACTCATTTCATAATTGACATGTGCCAAAGCCCACCCTGGGCATGAAGAGTATTTGAGCTACTTCTATAGAGGGAAAATAATGGAACTGGAAACATAATAAAACTGGGTCTGGAAAACTGGGGGGTCAGTGTTAATTCCAAATATTTCAAACAGATCAGAAAACAGAGATTCATCCCCCCTGTTTTGAATACCATGGCTAGTTATAGTATCAACCAAATCTAGCATTAACTGCCCTGTGCCCCAGTTCTGTGCTAGGTTCTGCTGATCCATCAGCATATGAAATAACTCAATGCCCATTTTACTGAACATATGAACTTTGGAGAAGGTGTTCGATAAAAAATTACAAATAAAACTACAAATGGTCTAATATTATAAATTATATTCCTTTGTTTGAGTTTGTCAAATGCTGAGTCTCCTTGATATAGCAGTTATATTCTTAGAGCTGCTTTTCTGGGCCGATAGTGTTTCATCTGGAATACACTCCAGTTACAGCAGGTAACTGACTTGTAATTTCCAATGTTGCTACTACTGGGTAATAGAGTAGACTCAGGGGTCACACAGACAGGAGTCATGATGGCTTGTATTGGACATTCTCACTGGGGAGGAGAAGGTCCTAGAGACACAGAAAGCCCCATTCAGAATGTACTGAATGAAATGTAT
The DNA here is from genome assembly GCA_004025085.1 of Thryonomys swinderianus. Classification (NCBI taxonomy): domain Eukaryota; kingdom Metazoa; phylum Chordata; class Mammalia; order Rodentia; family Thryonomyidae; genus Thryonomys; species Thryonomys swinderianus. Next base: position 12,936 of record PVIC010030386.1, read on the forward strand.
AAAAGCTTCTTGTAAAAATTGACTGACAAAGCACAAGGCCACGGTTTTAATCTGCTGTGGATTGTGTACATGCATGTGCTTTTGTGCACATACATGCAAACACAAAACTCAAATGACCCAGTAGACAAACTCTAAACTCTAACTGAAGAATATTTTTAAAAAGACAGTGACTTTGTAATAAAGGACCAGAGCAAAAAGCAGAAATGACCTCCATTCATCTGGCAAGGATGAGAGCCACGAGGACATGTGGGACTCCAGGCTGTTCTACAACCCTGACAACTTCCCTCATCAAGTTAACATTGTTCTTTCCACGAGGAGTAAATGGCAACTGAGCACAGTTCAAAGTTTTGCACATTGTATTATTTAAGTTATAAGACCCTTATCTTCATCTTGAAGTGAGTTCTCATTTCTTCCTGTCATTTCATACATTTCTATATGCACACTGCTGCAGGTGAGTTCTTTCTAACCATACAAAGTAATTGCAGCTGCTACGACATGGTTATATTTGCTTTATGAGCCCAATATTCTTTGTATTTGGTTTCATTCAGCAGCAACTAAAAAGTTTTGAAGGACAAATCCATAGTGATAAAAATAACATGGTACTAGCACAAGAATAGACTTGTAAACCTGATTAGAATAAAGGACATGGAAATGAATCCAAACAATTACAGGTGTCTGATTTCCTCACAAATAAGCAAAAAACATATTGGAGAAAAGACAGTTTTTAATAAATGGTGCTGGAAAAACTGGATATGCATATGTAAAAGATCAAAACTAGATCCTTGCCTCTCTTCTTGTAAAAAAAAAACAATTCAAAATTAATTAAAAATCTTGGTAAAAGAGCTACTAAAACTGAAATGAACAGACATTTTTCAGAAGAAGTATAGATGACCAATAAATACAGAAGAAAAAGTTCAACACTAAAGAGATACAAATTAAAACAACCCTGGGATTCCATCTTACTCCACAAAGAATGTTTATCATCCAGAAATCAAATGCTGGAGAGGTTGTGGAGGAAAGGGAACCCTTCTGTACTGTTGATGGAACTATAAACTAGTATGATTATGGATATCAGCATGGATATTCCTCTAAAAACAAATGCTAGACATTTCCATTAATCCAGCTCTTTCCCTTCTAGATATCTTCCTAAAAGATCTAAAGATGTCATAGTATAGTGATATATGTGTGTGAATGGTTATAGCAGCAGAATTCATAATAGTCAAATATTGGGAGTGACTTACATCCTTATAAACAGATGAATGAAGTGTAATAGTTATATATAATGGAGTACTAGTCTGCCATAAAGAAAGACAAATTTGAGTCAACTATGGGAAAATGGATGCATTTTTTTTTCTTTCCTCTCGTTATTTACCCCTATACCCCATTTCCATTTGAATATTTTCTATTTCACAATATCTATCATACACTGAGGAACTCATTTACATCTTCAGAGTCTCATACCAGGGGAAAGGTACAATATTTGCATATCTGTGACCTATTTAATTTGCTTATGAGTATGTCCTCAATGTACATCCATTTGATTGTAAATGACTCAAACTTATCATCCTTATGGCAGAGTAATACTTAAAAAAAGGAAACAAAGCTTATGTCTTTAGGGGCTGGAGTTTGTAGGGAGGGTGGAGGAATGGGGAAAAAATGAGAATTAAATCATGTCATATACTGGTACAAATTCTTAGTATTAAGAGTGATCATGATGTGTATATATAATGTACCAATAAAGATTCAAATTTTAAAAAAGAGGAAATGGGTGCATCTTGAGACCATAATGTTAAGTGAAATAAAATCAGACACATAAGCTTATATATGACATGCTTTCTTTCATATGAGAAACTCAAAATGCAAATAAAGAGTAAAATAAAAGACAGATATTGGGAAATAGGGACACCAATCTTTTGCAAAAGAGAAAGGGACAAAAAAATTGGGGGAAGGGAAAAGGAAGAATGGGCAGGAGATAAAATAATTAAGATGTGGTATGTATTAATGAAAAATAAAAGGGCCAGGGATGTAGCTCAGGGGCAACAGCACCTGCCTGGCAAGTGTGAGCTCCTGAGTTCAATCCCCAATAACAAAAAATAAAAAATAAAAAGGAATGCATGATGAAAATACCACACTCAATCCTAAAAATTTGTACAATAGGCCCTAATAAAAATATTTTCCCATAAAAAATTAAAAGGATCTGAAACTGTGGAATAATGAAAGAAAACAGAATAAACAATGGAAGTCACAGCAACAGGGTGAAAATTCCATGAATAGAACTAATATCACAGGAGATAAGCAAGAATTAACAAATCAAAATGGATCACATTAAAGTTTCTGCACAACAAAAAATTTAACAAAGTGAAGACAAAGCCTAAAAAATGGGAAAATGTTTGCTAGCTACTCTCATGACACAGGATTCATATCCAGAATAAAGAATTCAAGAACCTTAACATAAATTAGTTAATGGTAAATGAATTGAACAAACATTTCCCAGAAGCCTAGCTAGTCAATGAGTAAATGAACAAATGTTCAACAATTTTAGCAGTTAGAGAAATGCACACCACAGCCACATTGAGACTCCATCTAAACCCCACCAGAATGACAGGCATCAAGAATAAAAAGATCGGGCTGGAGGGTTAGCTCAGTGGTTCCGGTGCCTGCCTTGCAAGCGGAATGGACCTGAGTTCATTCCCCGGTAACAACATATAATGCTGGGCGTGGTGGCTCACACCTGTAATCCCAGCACTCGGGAGGCAGAGACAGGAGGATTGATGAGTTCAAGGCTTACCTGGGCTATATAGTGAGCTCAGGGCCAGCCTGAACTACGACGCGAGACCCTGTCTAAAAAACAAAAAACAAAACAAAAAGAAACTTAAACATACCCCTTCCACCTCCTTTATACTCTGACTGGTTGTCAGGATCAGACTGTCAGGTCAAACTCAAGATGTTACCCAGTGGCAACAATTATTAATAAGTCCAAACATCATGAAGCATAGGCTAAGCAGGGACAGGAATGGTACTGCCAGTACAGGAGCCCAGGCCTTTTGTGAAAGTATTGGATCCACTCTGGCCTGGGGGAACACAATTACTAAAATGATGAATTTGTGCTGCTTCATTCACTTAACAGAAGGACTATTTGAGTTTTGAAAGCTTTCCATTTTGTGCTTGGTTAGTTACATAGCTTACTAGACTGTGATAAGGATCCTTGCCCCAGAAACTCACAGAATATATGTTCTTCTCAGCTGCTCATGGATAATTCTCCAAAATAGATCATATCTTAGTTCATATAACAAGTTTAAGTAAATACAAAGGAATCGAAGTTATCCCCTGCAGATTGTCAGACCATAGTGCCTTGAAACTGGAGCTAAATAGCAAAAGAAATTTCAATATCCTCATGAACACATGAAAATTGGACAACATTCTCCTGATCAAAAAAATAGGCTACAGAAGAAATTAAAGAGGAAATTAAACAGTTTCTACAATTAAATGATAAGCCCAGTACAACATACAGGAATTTATGGAACACAATGCAAGCAGTTCTATGAGGAAAATTCATAGCAATGAACACCTACACCTGGAAAATTAAGCAAGTTCAAATAAACTGAACCTATAGTTACTAGAAAAGGAGGAACAAGATAAACCCAAAGCTCATACTAGGGAGGAAATTAAAGGATTAGAGCAGAAATTAATGCAATGGAGACTAAGTGAATGATACAAAGAGTCAACACATCTAAGAATTGGTTCTTTGAAAGGGTAAACAAAATTGGCAGACACTTAGCCAACCTTATCAAACTATGGAAGGAAAAGGCTCCAATCCATGTTATCAGGAATGAAAATGGGGAAATCATCACAGACCCAGTGGAAGTCCAAAATATAATAATCACCTACTTTGAAAATTTGGACTCCAAAACGATGGAAAAATATAGAAGAAATGAATAGATTCCTAGACACATATGAACTTCCAAAGTTGAACAAAGAGGATATAAAAATGTTAAACACCCCAATATCAATCTCTTGAAATTGAAAATATAATAAAAAAGAAACCTACCAACAAAGAAAAGTCCTGGTGCTGATGGCTTTACTGCTGAGTTCTACAAAACTTTTAAAGAATAGTTAACACCACTACTTCTCAAACTCTTTAATGAGATTGAAAAGGAAGTAGTATTCCCAAATTCATTCCTGGAAGCAGCCATTATCTTGACTCCAAAAACAGAGAAAGACCCAACCCCAAAAGAGAACTACAGGCCAATCTCTCTGATGAAGATTGATGTAAAAATCCTCAAAAAAGAGAAAAAAAAAAAAAAAAAACATTGGGCTGGAGATTTAGCTCAGTGGTTCCGGTGCCTGCCTCACAGGTGCAAGGTCCTGAGTTTGATCCTGGTAACCACATACAATGCTGGGCATGGTGACTCACGCCCACCAGCCATCAATACCACATACCACAGTGCTGGGCGTGGTGGCTCATGCTTGTAATCCCAGCACTTGGGAGGCAGAGGCAGGAGGATTGCTGAGTTCAAAAAAAAAAAAAAACTTGGCAAATAGAATACAGAGAGTTATCAAGAACATCATACACCCTGACCAAGTTGGATTCATCCCAGGGATGCAAGGATGGTTTAACATATGTAAATCAATAAATGTAATACACTATATTAACAGACTCAAGGACAAAAGCCATATGGTCATCTCCATAGATGAAGAAAAAACATTTGACAAAATCCAACACCCTTTCATGATCAAAATCCTACAGAAAATTGGGATAGATGGAATTTATCTCAAACTAATAAAACCTATGAGAAACCAATAGCCAACATCATTCTAAATGGTCAAAAACTGAAACCTTTCACAATGAGATCAGAAACAAGATAAGGATGCCCACTATCACCACTCCTGTTCAGTGTAATACTGGAAACATTAGCCACAGCAGTTAGGCAAGTGCAAGAAATAAAAGTAAGAAGGCAAGGAAAAGAAAAAATTAAACTGTCATTATTTGCTGATGACATCATACTATACATAGAAAATCCTAAAAACTCAACCAAAAAACTTCTAGACTTAATCGCCAAATTTAGTAACGTAGCAGGATATAAGATCAGTGCTCAAAAATCAATAGCCTCTGTATACACAAATAATAGGTTCACTGAGGAAGAAATTGAGGAGTCAAGCCCTTTCACAATAGCATCCAGAAAAATGAAATATCTAGGAATCAATCTAACAAAAGAGGTGAAAGACCTCTACTCTGAAAACTATAGTATTCTGGAAAAGGAGATTGAAGAGGATATCAGAAAATGAAAAGACATCCCTTGTTAATAGGTAGGAAGATCCAATATCATCAAAATGGCTATACTCCCACAAGTACTATACAGATTCAATGCAATTCTGATTGAAGTCCCAACACCATACCTCACAGATCTAGAGAAAATAATCCAAAAATTTATCTGGAACCATGTAAGACCTGGAATAGCAAAGGCAATTCTAAGCAATGAGGACATGGTTTGGAGTATCACAATCACCAACTTGAAACAGTACTATAAAGCCACTGTGATTAAAAACTTCTTGGTACTGGCAACGTAACAGACCTGAGAACCAGTGGAGTAGATTAGAGACCCAGAAACAACTCCAGATACATTAACCCACCTTATCTTTGACAAAGGAGACAAAAAATCCTCAATGGAGGAAAAATAGCCTCTTTTGAAAAAAAAAGGTGCTTGAAAAACTGGGCTTTAACCTGCCAGAAACTAAAGCTAGACCTATCTTTGTCACCATGTACAAAACTAAACTCAAAGTGGAATAGAGCCTTAAATGTAAAAATTGAAACACTAAACCTGTTGCAAAACAAATTAGGTAAAACTCTTGGAAACATTGGCTTGGGGAAAAACTTTATGAACAAAACCTCTATAACATGAGAACTAGCAGAAGAAATCAACAAATGGGATCTCATCCTATTTAAAAGCTTCTGCACTGCAAAAGAAACCACTGGTACAGCTAAAAGACAACCAGCAACATGGGAAAAAATCTTTTCTAGCTGTTTCTCAGACAAAGGGCTACTCTCTAGAATATATAAAGAATATAAAAAAATTTTTAAAGTCCCCCAAATTTAAAGACCCAATTCAAAAAAGGGCATTTAAAATGAACAGACACTTCTTGGAGGAGGAAGTAAAAGCAGCCAAGAAGTATATGAAGAAATGCTCAACATCACTGGCATATGTGTATAAGAGGTTGGGTGTTGTAGTGTGGTTCCAGGATATGGGTAATAATAAGAATTCATGTCATACACTCATACAAATTTCCCAATGTTGAGTGTGATCATGAGGTGTATATTAAATTACCAATAAATGATTCAGTTTTTTAGAAAAAGAATAAACAGGCCATAAAATGCTGGTGAGGATGCATTAGAACTGAAGTCTTATCAGCTGTTGGGTGAATGTAAATCAGTACAGCATATGGAAATCAGTATGGAAATTCCTTAAAACACTAAAAATAGAGTCCTCATTTGTTTTAGCTATACAACACATCAGTATATTCCTTATAGCATTAAGATTCACACACTACAGAAATATCACCACATCCATGTTTACCACAGTGTAGTTCACAGCACTGAACTACATGTTTCCTAGGATTTCCAAACTCTTACAAACCTGTTGGGTTAAAAACCACAAAAATTCATTCTCTCACACAGCTGAGAACTAGAATCCCAAATCAAGTTGTCAGCAAAGATGGTTTCTTCCAGAGGAGTGTGAGCAAGAGCCTGTTCTGTGACCTTCCCCAAATTTCCAGTGGTTGCCCTCATCTCAGGGATTCTCGGGCTTGTAGACCCCTTACTCTAAGATCTGTCTCCATTATTACACTGTGTTCCCCCTTTGTGTCTGTATCTCTCTTTTCTAGTCTTATGAGGACATTAGTCACACTGGATAGGGGGCCAGTTTATTCCAGGACAACTATGTCTTATATTTTAATCACATCTGCAAAGATCATGATTTCCAAATAAAGACACTTCAGCATACACGTTTAAGGGATACAATTCAACCATTATGGTCATTTAGATTTTTTTGAGCTGTCCTTTAGATGTGTCTACTCCTGAAAATGTAAAACGTTGATGACTCAACCTATGAGATTGGTATGTCACCAAGGTATATGTTATATAAGAAGCCAAAACTTGGCCAAGTGGCTTTTAAAAGGAAACCTATCAGGACAGTGTCCTGGTCCTGTTAAAATGACCCACCTGAGTTTTTTTCTTAGGAACTCTCTAAAAATATTTAAAGTTTACCTTTAGCGACCAGACTTATATATGATAACAGACCAAAATTTATGGTTTTAGAAATTCACTTACATTTCATACACATACATATCATGAGAAGGTAATTTTATATAACATTTGTATTATACCTGTGTTTTGATTGCAACCTCTCATGCAAGGTCAATTGTGGAATTTTCCACTTACAGCATCTTGTCAAAGCTCTAAGAAGTTTTGAATTTTGCAACATTTCAGATACTATATATTTAGTTGTAAGGATCCTCAATCTGTCTTACTGGGATAATTACCTTAATAGTAACTCCACTGAGATTGGCTCTTTTGATATTGTTTCCATCAGCCTTGACCCACTGCTAAAAAGAGCCTACCCTGGCCATTCAAGTTAGGATGATTTAGCCTTTCAACTCAGCAAATCATTCAGGAAGATTTGGCAAAAAGACAGAACTCATCATGTTATTGAGACTGACCTTTATTTTACCTGCTGTAATTAAACATGCTCACTATGCTCTTCATTTGAGAATATTGTAAATGCTACAAAATCAGCATAGTAATTTCTTTGACTTGCACACTTTTCCCCAACTTATAATGAACATTTTTAAGTCCACAGTAAAGCTGGAAGAATTTTATTGAGAATATCGTTTAGACTTTTCCCATTAACATTTCATTATACAACCAGGTGTGATGGCACATGCCTATAATCCCAGCATTCTAGAGGCAGAGGCAAGTGGATTGCCATGAGTTCAAGGCCAGGCTGGGCTACATAGTGAGTTAAAGGCCTCCTTTCGGTACAAATAGAGATTCTTTCAAAAAATAAGCAATCAAAAAGAAAAGTTCATTATACATTATTTCTCATAAATCTATCCATAGTTCAAATCTTCTATTATTAATTCACCTTATTTTTACATATTTAAAAGTAAATTAGATATATCCCCTTACACATACCAGCAGACATCATTAGCTAGATGTTGTCATAATTTTTTAAAGCTGTTGAATAGACTATGTAAACTATGAGATATTTATGGGGGAATATATCACACCTCTATGAGGACAATTCCCTTTCTGGTAAGTGTCTAAGGAAGTACCTGCTTTGTTCTGAGTACTTCAGAAAGTATGTAAAACATAAGCATAAAGTTTACACTGAGGTACTTTATAAAGAGACCATTAGGAGTCCAGGAGCCTCCTCATCCATGGGTATTGGCACTGCATCCCTCACTGAGCATGTGTACACGAGCACAAGTGGATATAACCACAGAATTCTGGCTTCACATGCTCCCAGATGTCCTACAACCACAGTGCACTAAGTTCTTTTCAAAGACCAAAATCTCTGTCTCTACTAGAGCACCTTTTACTACTTTCCTATATTACCATCCTCTTTTACATTAAGAAGCTAAACTCGGGGCCGGAGGGTTACCTCAGTGGTTCCGGCGCCTGCCTCGCAAGCGCAAGGTCCTGAGTTCGATCCCCGGTAACCACATACAATGCTGGGCCTGGAGACACGCCCACCAACAATCAACACCGCATACCACAATGCCGGGCGTGGTGGCTCACGCCTGTCATCCCAGCACTCGGGAGGCAGAGACGGGAGGATTGCTGAGTTCGC
>PVIC010030387.1:0-21978 GCA_004025085.1 Thryonomys swinderianus
CAAATCATTCCTTGAAGCAACCATCACCTTGATTCCAAAGGCAGGGAAAGATCCCACCAAAAAGGAAAACTACAGGCCAATCTCTCTAATGAACATTGATGCAAAAATCCCCAATAACATACTGGCAAACAGAATACAGAGTTATCAAGAAAATCATACACCCTGATCAAGTCAGATTTATCCTAGGGATGCAAGGCTGGTTCAACATACATAAATCAATCAATGTAATACCCTATATTAACAGACACAAGGACAAAACCCATATGATTATCTCGAGACACAGAAAAAGCATTTAACAAAATGCAACACCCATTTATGATCAAAACTGTACAGAGAATCGGAATCAATGGACTTTATCTCAATTTAATACAACCTATTTATGAGAAACCAACAACCAGCATCATGCTTAACGGGCAAAAACTGAAACCTTTTACCCTAAGATCAGGAACGAGACATGGATGCCCATTGTCACCACTCTTGTTCAATATAGTGCTGGAAACAGCCATAGAAATCAGGCAGGATAAATATATAAAAGGAATAAAGAGAGGAAATGAAGAAGTTAAAGTTCATTATTTGCTGATGATATGATACTCTATCTAGAGAATTCTAAAAACTCAATCTAAAGACTGCTAGACTTAATTCCCAAATTTGGTAGTGTTGCTGGATACAGGGTCAAGGCTCAAAAATCAACAGCCTTTGTCTACACAAACAACAGACTCACTGAAAGAGAAATTGGGGAGGCAATAACTTTCACTGTTGCACCAAGAAAAATGAAATATCTGGGAATCAACCTAATAAAGGAAGAGAAAGACCTCTACTCTGAAAACTATAGGACTCTGAAAAATGAGAGAGAAAAGGAAATCGGAAAATGGAAAGATATTCCTTGCTCCCGGGTAGGGAGAACCAACATTGTCAAAATGGCTATACTCCCACAACTTCTATACAGATTGAATGCAATTCCAATTGAAATTCCAATGCTATACTTCCCAGAGCTGGAGAAAATAATACAAAAATTCATCTGGAAACACAAGAAACCTAGAATAGCAAAAGCAATTCTAAGCAACCACGACATGACAGGCGGTATTACAATCCCCAATTTAAAACTCTACTATAAAGCTGCTATGATAAAAACTGCATGGTATTGGCAAAGTAAAAGACCTGAGGACCAGTGGAATAGATTAGAATACCCAGAAACAACTCGAGATACACTAAGCCACCTTGTCTTTGACAAAGGAGGCAAACATCCCCAATGGAGGAAAGACAGCCTCTTTAACAAAGGGTGCTGTAAAAACTGGTCTTTAACCTGCCAAAAGTTAAAGCTAGACCTCTCTCTTCCACCATGCACAAAACTAAACTCACAATGGATATAAGACTTAAACATTAAAACAGAACCATAAGCCTGCTGGAAAGCAGGTTAGGTAAAACTCTTGGAGACATTGGGTTAGGCAGAGACTTTATGAATAAAGCCTCTATAGCACAAGAACTAGCAGAAAGAATAAACAAATGGGATCTCATCCTACTGAAAAGCTTCTGCACAGCCAAAGAATTCACTGGCACTGTTAAAAGACAACTAACAAAATGGCAAAAACCTTTACTAGCTGTTTATCAAAGGGCTATTATCTAGAATATATAAAGAACTTAAACAGATCAGCCTCCCCAATTTAAAGACCCCCATTCAAAATGGGCATCTGAAATGGACACTTCTCAGAGGCAGAAGTCAAAGCAGCCAAGAAGCATATGAAGTAATGTTCAACATCACTGGTCATGAGAGACAAGCAAATGAAAACAACACTAAGATTTCATCTCATTCCACAAAGAATGGCTGCTATCACAAAATCAACCAACAATAAAGGCTGGCATGGCTGTGGGGAGAAAGGAACCCTTCTCCACTGTTGGTGGGATTACAGACTTGTGCAACCATTGTGGAGATTTGTGTGGAGATTTCTCAGAAAACTAGGACTAGGGGTCCCATTTGACTGTGCTATCCCCCTGCTAGGAATATACCCAAAAGAAATTAAAAAAAAAAAAAACACTGGAAAGACAAATGTACACCCTTGTTCATAGCAGCTCAGTTCGTGATAGGTCAATCTTGGAAACAATCCAAATGCCCATGAACTGGAGACTGGATAAAGAAGATGTGTTTTTTTTTTAATAAAATGGAGTATTATTCTGCCACAAAGAATGACAAGATCGATTCATTTATGTGCAAATGGAGACACCTGGAGGATACACTAATAAGTGAAATAATTAGATCACAGATAGGCAAATACTGGATCTTTTCTTTGATATGAACACCTGTAGATGCAAATGAGCTCTAGAATGTATGACATATCGCTTCTCGGCCTTTTGGCTAAGATCAAGTGTAGAATGTATGACATGTTTTATAGAGTGGGAAATTTCCATAGGAAATGTGGTGTGGAAATGTAATGAGGGGAAGGAATAAATACAATTCAGAAAGAAAATAAAAGAGTATGCAAAAAGGGGGTGGGTGTGTGTGTGTGGGTAGGGATATGGGTAAAATGATAATTAACTTGTGTCAAATACTGGTACAGATTCCCCAATGTTATATGTGATTGTGAGATGTATATAAATTGTACCAATAAAAAATTCAATTAAGAAACAGAAATATTTTCATTAGATATGATAAAAGCCTAATTCCTATTATTCATATAATACAGAAAAATCATGTAACAACATTTAATTCCCCAGTTAAGCATGGAAAAAGTTATAAATAAGAATATTATGGGAAAAGATAAAATACAAATTGCAGAGAAACATGAAATATGATTGATCTCATTCTCCAAGGGGAAAAGGCAAATCAAGTATGGAATACATACATGGCCCAGTGGTACTGAGTGGAGTCAATAAGCCCTGCCCATGTTTGATGAACTGATCTTTGGAAAGGATAGCAAGATCATTTAACAAGGAAAGAATCATCTCTTTAATAAAGGGTCCTGAAAAACTAGATATGTAGCAGAGGACCGTAATATTGATTATACCCAAAGCAGGCTGTAAAGTTTTTACCCCACCATTGGCTGAAAGTCAGTCTCATTGAAGCCTACATGCCAAGGTCAGAGTAACTCATATTCCATCCCCAAAACAAACCTTATGACTAGAAGGACAATTACAAGGTTCTAATTACAACCACATATTTTGTCTAGTCTCTTCTTAATTTGAAAATGTTTTGTCTTGTACTTTATGAGCCTTGTTTACATTAATCTCCATGGAAACCACACAGAAGTTGAATTTACCCCAATTAGTTGTCAATAAAAATCAGTGCCTGGGGGCTGGGGATTTAGTTCAAGTGGTACTGCGCCAGCCTTGGATGCACAAGTACCCAAGTTCAATCCCCAGTACCACAAAAGAAAAAAAAAAGACATATCAGTGCCTGCAACTGGACAGTTCCTTTGTTGGTTGCACTGGCATTGGTCACTCCAGCACCCACTTTCTTTCTCTTAGTTCTATCTCTTAGTGTATTTTTTCTCAGGCCTGCATCATATACTGGGGAGATGGGACTGGAGATTTACTTCAGGAGTGCCCAGCAATATGTACAATGTTAAAATCTAATCTCTAGGGCCAGAGATTTAGCTCAGTAGTTCCAGCACCTGCATCGCAAGCACAAGGTCCTGAGTTTGATCCCCAGTAACCACATACAATGCTGGGCATGGTGGCTCATGCCCACCAGCAATCAATACCACATACTACAGTACCAGGCATGGTGGCTCACGCCTGTAATCTCAGCACTCAGGATGCAGAGACAGGAGGATTGCTGAGTTTGAGACTTGCCTGGGCAACATAGTGAGCTCAGGGCCAGCCTGAACTACAAAGCAAGACCCTGTCTCAAAAAGAAAAAATATCTAATCTCTACCTTATAGCATTAAAAAATAAAAATATGAAAAATAGCTTAATATGGATAAAATATAGATTTAAAAACTTTTAAAGAAAACAGGGAAAAATCTTCATGACTCTCTCTTATAGCTTGTATCTGGTATACTTCCCAAAGGCCTACTAAAGGCTTGAACCCAAGACTCCTGCATTATAAGAAGGTGCTGAAACCTTTAGGAGAGAGGGCCAAGGGGGAAGTTTAAGTCCTAAAGATTTGCCATTGAAGGGGAATGTAAGATACCAGTCTTGTCCTCTTCCTCTCTCTATTCTCCCACCCATGAAGCAAAAGGCTTGGATCTGCTACAAGCTCCCCACCATGACCTATTGCCTCCCCACAGGCTCAGAAACAATGGTTCTGTCCAACCATGAACATAAACTTCCAAAAGTCTGAGCAAATCCAACCATTCCTTACTTTAAATTATCTCAGATATTTTATGATAGTTAATAGAAAACTGGCTAATACATTTTTGATTTGGCAGTTGACTTTTAGATATGACTGCAAAAGACAAGAACACCAAAAAGTCAATAATTGGGCTTCAAAAAATTTTTTAAATTTTGTACATAAAAAGATATTTTTAAAATAAAAAAATAATCCACAGAATGGAAGAAAATATCTGTGAATTATAAACTCATTTGGTTCTAGCATTCAAAATATGTAAAGGACACGTAGAACACAATTTAATTAACGTTGAAAAATTGTTGTTGTTGTTTTAAGATAGGGTCTTCCTATGTACTTCTGCTGACCTTAAAGTCACTCCAGGTTACCCAATCCTCCTGTCTCAGCCTCCAAATGCTGGGATTACAGGCATGCAACAACATGGCTGGCTTAAAAAGATATTGTTCAAAAGAAAATAAACTTTCACTTGGCCAAGACTCATATGAAATGATGTCAAACATCATTAATCATTTGTAAAATGCAAATCAAAATGACATTAAGATACAACTTCACATCAAACTGAGTGGCTACCATATAAAAGCTAGCAAACAAACAAAAGTTAAGTGTTAATGACAATATGTAGAATCTAGAACTCTCGTATTTTGCTAGTGGGAATGTGGCATATGTTGAGCAATACCATATATACCATATATCTTTTTTCACTCTAAAACATTATTTTATGAATTAATTGATTTTATTGGTGCATTTTAAATACACATCATGATCCCCATTGACATTGAAAATTTGTACCAGTAAATGACATGACTTAGTTCTCATTTTTTCTCATTCCCCTGCCTACCCTACAACCCCATATATATGTATTTGTTTCCTTTTTTTCTACTATCACATTTTTTGCATGTTATATAACCCTACCTTCCTTTACCCTTTGAATATTTGAGCTATATTTCAGTAGTAAGAAATTTTCATCTTTAGACAATTTTAGACTGAATTTTTGGATTAGGAATATTCCAAGTAGTAAAATCCATGCAAATATCCCCAAATCTGAAAAACTCTAAAACTTGAAGTGCTTCTGGTCCCAAGCATTTCAATGAAAGATATCCAATCTGTCCATCTATACAATAGAATATTATGGAGCCCTAAAAATTGATGTGTTGATACATGATACAATGTAAATTAACCTCAAAAAATACCATGCTAAATCAAAGAAGTCAGAGATAAATGGACAGCTATTGCTCCTTATGTGAAATATATATAACAGGTAAATTAATAGAGACATAACAGATTACTGGTTGCTGAGATGGGTGAGCCGGAATAGCTAGGACTGACTACTTAATGAGTAAAAGAATCTCCTTTGAGGGTGATGAAAATATTATCAGCACAAATAGAGCTGATAATTGTACGATGTTGTGAACAAATTATGGACTACTTAATTGTAACTTTTTTAATTTTTAATTTAATTTATTTTTTTTTTTTTAGCTAGAGTCTTGTTTTTTAGTTCATGCTGACCCTGGGCTCACTATGTAGCCCAGGCAAGCCTCAAACTCAGCAATCCTCCTGCCTCTGCCTCCCAAGTCCTGTGAATTGTACCTTTATAAAAGTTAATTTTGATATGTATGTAAATCTTTGTGAAATTTACATATACATCATAAATATATTTATATATATTTATATCTTTTTATATATATTTATATCTTTTTTCACTTATCAGATTGTAATAGTAACACAAGTAAATATGAAAAGAAAAGGAATTTTAATATTCCATCATTGTGACTGTAACTTGATGCAACTGTTTTTCTTGTGTTTTTCTCTTTGGTTATCAGCATATGTTTGTTGTACATAACACACTCATTAGGGGGTGTAGATATATAATCTTGAACATTCTTGATTTTATTATTTCCTCTCTGTCATCTACTCTCTGTCATCATCTCCCTTATCTGCAAAAAAATCTGCCTCCCTGCTCCCTACCAACTCCCCTTTATTTTAGTCTTTAATTATATTTTGGCTTTCTCATGTAAGAGAAACTGTGCAACATTCCTCAACTATTTTTCAATTTCACACTATCTGCATTTTTGTCCCACAGCCAGAAATTTTCCTTATAATTAACAATGAATGTAAAAACTACACTTATAAAGATGTTCACTGTACAACTGTTCATAGCAAAAAGACTGTAAAGACCCTACACTATCACTGAATGTCATAATAATCATTGGATAAAATTTCTAAAATAAGAAGTATTTTTGTTTGTTTGTTTTTGAAACACGATATTGATACATAGTTCAGGCTGACTTTATGTAGCCCAGGCTGGTCTAAGACTCACAACAATCCTCCTAATTCAGCCTCCTGTGGCCTGCAATTAAAGGTTTGTCCCATCACATCTACTTTAGAATAATGTTGAAAGATACATGATAGATAGATAGATAGATAGATAGATAGATAGATAGATAGATAGATAGATAGATAGATAGAGATGATAGATGATAATAGATAGGATATATATATATATTCTACAAAAAAATCTCAGAAAGTTTTTATAAAGCAAGATGTAGAATGCATATAATGACCTCATTCATTTGCTTTGTTGTATGCATACTACATATTAGCATATATATATATATATATTGCCAATTATCTCCTTACTTACCACTGTATTCTTAATCTTATTTCTCACTGTCTCTCACTGTTTTCTTTTGCCAAGTTTACTATGATCCCAATGAACCTGTTTCCTATAATGATCTTGAACTAATGTACACGTGGATCATAGCGTTATTTTGAGCATTTGGGCGACTCTATTCACATACCACTTGATTATATAGGTCCTCCTTGACTACTACACATAAAATAGCATACCCTTCTCATATTTTAACCCCATCACCTTTTAACTTGCTTCATTGCATATATAAGCCTAACACATAGTATGTTTATTGCTTTGCTTATCAACAGATTCTCCCTTTTCCATACTATACCATCAGGATGTTATTTTCTTAAAACAAATATGTTGTTTTATCGCTGTATCAGTAGCATTAAAAAAATGGTACGTGCCAGGCGTGGTGGATCACTCCTGTAATCCCAGCGCTCGGGAAGCAGAGACAGGAGGATTGCTGTGTTCGAGGCTTGCCTGGGCTCCATAGTGAGCTCAGGGCCAGCCTGAACTGTAAAGCGAGACCTTGTCTCAAAAAAAAATGGTACATGGTAAAAAGAGAAGTACTTATAATTGATAAGTATTTGTTAAGGAATAATTATGCAACTTATTTTACAATATGTGCCACGAAAGTCAATAAAATAGGAAAAATATCTGTGACTATATAGATGTGCTAGACATAACATGGCACAAAGATATCAGGGTACAATGGACCCTATTTGAATATTTTTATCATCTTCTCTTACCACTGTCCTTCTAATAATTTGTGGTCAGTAATGTAGCCCATCACACTACCCAGAAACTGAAAGTAGTAAAGTGGACTCTCAATGCATGGTCACTGATGTGTTACAGAAGGGAACAAATGAAGACAGAAAATTGTCTGTCACTGATATTTTTGACAGTCAGAATGAAGGACTAATGTTTCATATTTACATCCTATATTTGAAAAGATAGCAAATATCATATTACAGTGAATAAGAAGATTTATCCAAGTTTAAAATTAAGAAGGTGATATAAATAAAACTAATACTTAGAATGTAAGCAAAAGAAAAACTAAAATATCTCACTAGGAATAAGATCTTAATAGCTAGGAAATAAAATATTCAAATACCCACATAAGAAGGGAAGTCTTGGTCACATGCCCCAAATACACAGTGAAATAGAAACTAAGGTATGTACAGAAAGCAATTAATGAAACTCAGTTTAGAAACCCACCACTTTTTTTTTTTAAGACAGGGTCTTGCTTTGTAGTTAATCCTGGCCCTGGACATTCCAATATTGTAAGGAAGCAAGAAGAAATGTAGAACAGTTATCTACAGAAAATTAAATTTCTAGTGTCTACTACATAAAAGTGGAGTCTACACTCATATCACATTCATAGCAGAAGGATTCCACTTGAAAAAACAACCTAGGGCCAAAAATTTACCCCAATGGTGGCAGTGCCTGCCTAGCAAGCACAAGATCCCTGGTTTGATCCCCAGTAACCACACACAACACCACCTGGCATGGAGATTCACGCCCACCAGCAATCACTACCACATACCACAGTGGCAAGCGTGATGGCTCATGCCTGTTATTCTAGCACTCAGGAGGCAGAAGTAGGAGAAATGCTGAATTCAAGGCTTGCCTGGACTATAGAGTGAGCTCAGGGCCAGGCTGAACTACAAAGCGAGA
This sequence comes from Thryonomys swinderianus, assembly GCA_004025085.1. NCBI lineage: Eukaryota > Metazoa > Chordata > Mammalia > Rodentia > Thryonomyidae > Thryonomys > Thryonomys swinderianus. The sequence goes on from PVIC010030387.1 coordinate 8,595, forward strand.
CCCTGTTTAAAAAAAAAAAAAGACCTTAAAATAAAAACTAATATAGAATCAGATTTTTAGAGCCCCTACAAAATCAAATTAAAATTATCTCGTACAATATTTCTACAATTTTCAAAACACAGACACCAATCCATATAACATCTATTGATGATGAGAACAATTTTAAACATGTAAAGGTCACAAAAAAGAGAAAGTTAACTATTAAAGAATAAATTTTATACTAAGGAATAGAAATAAAATAATTTAATCATTTAAGTAAGCATGTTTAAATGTTTTTTAATTGAATTCTTTATTGATACAATTTATATGCATCTCACAATCACATATAACACTGGGGAATCTGTACCAGTATATGACACAAGTTAATTCTCATTTTTACCCATATCCCTACCCACCCACACCTCCCCACCCCCTTTATACATACTCTTTTATTTTCTTTCTGAATCATATTTATTCCTTCCCTGTATTACATTCCCACACCAAATTTCCTATGGAAATTTCCTATTCTACAAAAGGTGTCATACTTTCTAGAGCTCATTTGCATCTACAGGTGCTCATATCAAAGAGAAGATCTGGTATTTGCCTACCTGTGATTTAATTATTTCACTTATTAGTGTATCCTCCAGGTGTCTCCATTTGCACATAAATGAATCAATCTTGCCATTCTTTATGGCAGAATAATACTCCATTTTATTTTAAAAAAAACACACACACATCTTTATCCAGTCTCCAGTTGATGGGCATTTGGGTTGTTTTCAAAACTGAGCTACCACGAACTGAGCTGCTATGAACAAGGGTGCACATCTGTCTTTCCCATGTGAATTTTTAAATTCTTTTGGGTACATTCCTAGCAAGGGGATAGTAGGGTCAAATGGGACCCCTAGTCCTAGTTTTCTGAGAAATCTCCACACAGATCTCCACAATGGCTGCACAAGTCTGCAATCTCACCAACAGTGGAGAAGGGTTCCTTTCTCCCCACAACCTGGCCAGCATTTATTGTTGGTTGATTTTGTAATAGCAGCCATTCATTGTGGAGTGAGAAAAACTCTCAGTGTTGTTTTCTCGAATGATCAGTGACGTTGAGCATTTCTTCACATGCTTCTTGGCTGCTTTGACTTCTACCTCTAATAAGTGTCTCTTCATTTCACATGTCCATTTTTGAATTAGGTCTTTAAACTTGGGGAGGCTGATCTGTTTAAGCTCTTTATATATTGTAGATAACAGCCCTTTGATAAACAGCTAACAAAGATATTTTCTCATGTTGTTGGTCGTCTTTTAGCAGTGCCAGTGACTTCTTTGGCTGTGCAGAAGCTTTTCAGTAGGATGAGATACAATTTGTTGATTCTTTCTGCTAGTTCTTCTGCTATAGAGGTTTTATTCATAAAGTCTCTGCCTAAACCAATGTCTCCGAGGGTTTTACCTAATCTGCTTTCAGCAGGCTTATTGTTTCTGTTTTAATGTATAAGTCTCGTATCCATTGTGAATTTAGTTTTCCGCATGGTGAGAGAGGTCTAGCTGGAGCTTTTGGCAGGTTAAAGCCCAGTTTTTCTAGCACCATTTGTTAAAGAGGTTGTCTTTCCTCCATTGAGGGTGTTTGGCTCCTTTGTCAAAGATAAGGTGGCTTAGTGTATCCGGGGTTATTTGTGGATCTTCTAATCTATTCCAATGGTCCTTGGGTATGTTACTTTGCTACTACCATGCAGTTTTTATCACGGTGCCTTTATAATAGAGTTTTAAATTGGGGATTGTAATACCCCCTGCCATGTCGTAGTTGCTTAGAATTGCTTTTGCTATTCTAGGTTTCTTGTGGATCCAAATGAATTTTTGTATTATTTTCTCTAGCTCTGTGAAGTATACCATTGGAATTTCAATTGGAATTGCATTGAATCTGTGTAGAAGTTGTTGGAGTATAGCCATTTTTACAATGTTGGTTCTCTCTACGTAAGAACAAAGGATGTCTTTCCACTTTTTTTTAATTGAATTCTTTATTGGTACAATTTATATACATCTCAAAATCACATATAACACTGGGAAATTTGTACCAGTATATGCCACAAGTTAATTCTCATTTTTACCCATATCCCTACCTCCTCCCCCCTTTATACATGCTCTTTTATTTTCTTTCTGTATCATATTTATTCCTTCCCCTCATCACTTTCCCACACCAAGTTTCCTATAGAAATATTCCACTCTATAAAAGCTGTCCTAATTTCTAGAACTCATGTGGATCTACAGGTGTTCATGCCAAAGAGAAGATCCGGGAATTGTCTATCTGTGATCTATTGATTTCACTTATTAGTATATCCTCCAGGTGTCTTTCCTCTTTCTAATCTCCTTTTCTATCTCATTTTACAGAGTCCTATAGTTTTCAGAGTAGAGGTCTTTCACTTCCTGTATTAGGTTGATTCCTAGATATTTCATTTTTCTGGGTGCTACCATGAAAGGGATTGACTCTGCAATTTCTCCTTGAGTGAGTCTGTCGTTTGTGTAGACAAAGGCTGTTGAGTTTTGAGAGTTGACCTTGTACCAAGCAACACTACTAAATTTGGTAATTAAGTCTAGCAGTCCTTTGGTTGAGGTTTTAGGATCCTCTAGAGTATAATATCATCAGCAAATAATGACAGTTTAATTTCTTCCTTTCCTATCTTTATTCCTTTTATCTTTGTCCTGCCTGATTGCTATGGCTGTTTCCAGCACTATATTGAACAAGAGTGGTGACAACAGGCATCCTTGTCTCTTTCCTGATCTTAGTGTAAAAGGTTTCAGTTTTTGCCCATTAACTATGATGCTGGCTGTTGGTTTCTCATAAATAGCTTGTATTAAATTGAGATAAAGTCCATCGACTCCAATTCTCTGTAGGGTTTTGATCATAAATGGGTGTGGGATTTTGTCAAATGCTTTTTCTGCATCTATTGAGATAATCATATGTTTTATGTCCTTGAGTGTATTAATATAGTGTATTACATTGATTTATTTATGTATGTTGAACCAGCCTTGCATCCCTGGGATAAATCCAACTTGATCAGGGTGTATGATTTTCTTGTATTCTGTTTGCCAGTATTTTATTGGGGATTTTTGCATCAATGTTCATTAGAGAGATTGGCCAGTAGTTTTCTTTTTCGATGGAATCTTTCCCTGTCTTTGGAATCAAAGTGATGCTTGCTTCAAGGAATGATTTGGGGAGTACTGCTTCCCTTTTGATTTCATTAAGAGATTGAGAAGTACTGGTATTAACTCTTCTTTTAAAAGTTTTGTAGAATTCAGCAGTGAAGCCAACAGGACCAGGGCTTTTCTTTGTTGGTAGGTTTTTTATTACATTTTCAATTTTCCAGATTGATATCGGGTTGTTTAACATTTTTATATCCTCTTTGTTCAATTGTGGAAGTTCACATGTGTCTAGGAATCTATCCATTTCTTCTAGATTTTCCATCTTCTTGGAGTACAAATTTTCGAAGTACGTGTTTATTATCCTTTGAACTTCTGGATATGTGCTGATTTCCCCATTTTCATTCCTTATAACATGGATTTGAGCCTTTTCCTTCCTTTGTTTGATAAGGTTGGCTAAGGGTCTGTTCATTTTATTTATCCTTTCAAAGAACCAACTCTTTGATTCATTGATTCTTTGTATTATTCTCTTTGTCTCCATTGAATTAATTTCTGTTTCAATCCTTTTAATTTCTTCTCTAGTATGTGCTTTGGGTTTGTTTTGCTCCTCTTTTTCTAATTGTCTTAGGTTCATATTAGATTCTGTACTTCTGTTTGCTCTGCTTTCCAAGTGTAGGCATTCACTGCTATGAATTTCCCTTGCAGAACTTCTTTCATTGTGTCCTATAAATTCCTGTATGTTGTGCTGGGTTTATCGTTTAGTTGTAGAAACTGTTTAATTTCTTCTTCAATTTCTTTTGTGGCACATTGGTTGGTCAACAGTGTGCTCTTCAATTTCCATGTGTTTGTGAGGATCTTGGAATTTCTTTTGCTATTCAGCTCCAGTTTCAGGGCATTATGGTCTGATAGTATGCAGGTCATAACTTAGATTGCTTTGCATTTACTTAAGCCTGTTCTATGGACTAGAATGTGATCTATTTTGGAGAATGATCCATGAGCAGCTGAGGAGAAGGTATATTCTTGCTTTGAAGGGTGAAAAATTCTGTAGGCATCTAATAAGTCCATTTGCTCAAAAGTTTGGTTTAGCTCAAGTATTTGTTTATTAATTCTTTGTCCAGTTGATATGTCAGTTTGTGACAGTGGAGTATTAAAGTCCCCTACTGCTATTGTATTCATGGTTAACTGGCTTTTCATGTCCAGTAATGTTTGTTTTATATAGTTGGGTGTGTTAGAGTTTGGTGCATAGATATATATGATTGTTATTTCTTTTTCTTGGATAGTTCCCTGTACAAGAGTATAGTGACCTTCTTTATCTCTTTTAATCAGTTTGGGTTTGAAATCTATTTCATCTGCAAACAAGATAGCCACTCCTTTTTTTTGCAATTTCCTGTGGCATGGAGGATTGTTTTTCCAACCTTTTATTTTCAGTCTATGGGTTTCCATCTGAATTAGGTGTGTTTCCTGTATAGAGCAGATTGTAGGATCTTGCTTCTTGATCCAATCTGCTAGTCTGTGTCTTTTAATTGGCCCACTGAGTCCATTGACATTAATGGTTATGACTGATATGGACATATTCAGAGCTGTCATGTTTCCCTGTCCTTAGTTCTTTTCTTCTTTGCTTTTCTCCTTTTCTGTTTAGTTTCTTGTTTGCCCCCAATGAATTCACTTTCCTGGGTCTCGTGGGTATGGAATTTTCTGTGTTTTTTTTTTTTTCCAAGATGTTCTTTCGAATGTTTTGGAGTGCAGGTTTCATACTTGTGAAGTTTTTCAGGTGTTCTTTATCTTGGAAGCATCTTATTTCCCCGTCTATTCTGAAAGATAGTTTTGCAGGATGCAACAGTATAGGTTGGAGGTTGTATTCCTGCAATGCTTGAAATACTTCTCTCCATGCTCTCCTTGCATTGACTATTGTGTTGAAAAGTCTGCTGTGATCCTAATGGGCTTCCCTTTGTTGATGATTTTTTTTTTCCTTTCTCTCACTGCTTTCAGTATTTTCTTCTTTTGTTGTGCATCTGGAACCGTGGTATTTATATATCTAGGTGTAGATATTTTTATATCACGGCATTTTGGAGTCCTATAGGCCTCATTTATCTGTATGTCCATTTCTTTCCCTGTGATGTTTTCTGTTGTTATCTCTTACAATAGCTTTTTTTATGTCTTTTACACTGTCTCCTGCTTCCTCAGTGACTCCAATCAGTCTTATATTATTTTTCTTTGAGTCATCTAGAAGCTGTTGAATTGGTTTCTCATGGTTCATTGCTCTTTTCCATAGGTTATATCCTTTCTGCTTGTTGGCTGCTATGCTGTCCTCTAGGTCTGATATTTGATTCTCTCCTTCAATCATGCTGCTTCACAAGCATTCATTCTCCTTCATCATTCCCTGGAGCTTGGTTTGAAACTGTTTAAAAGGTTCTATTGTTTCTGCTATCTTGGATTCTATCATCTCACTGATCTCTCCTTTAATGATGTCTTTCACTGTGGTCAGTATCTCTGTTTTGATCACAGAGATGAGTTCTGATTTCCATTTTACCAGATCTGCTTTACTTACCATCTCCACGAGTCCTGATGTTTGAGTTTCAATTTGCCCTATTTCTCTTTTCTCTGAATTTCCCTGTGGTGGTGATCTTTGTGTCTGATTTTTTGTATATTTTCTCATTTCTACTCTTTTATTGTTACTAATGCTATTTGTGTGATTCTTTGCCTGATGACAGGGCAATGTTTATTGCAGTTCTCTTTCTTTCTATTATCTGTGGCACTTTGGATGTGATGCCTTTCTGAGGTGTCCTCCTTGAATTTGTAATGACCCTTCAGAGTTCTCAGTTGTAACACATCATGGGAGGAATTTGAGAATAATTACATCATCCGTTTTACCATAATATACTCACTGCCAATATCTCCATTACATACAGTAAATAAAATGAAAAGCTTCATTAATTTCAATTCTGAAGACTTTGAGCTCATGGGTTACCTCTATGTCCATATGTCAAAATTTAGAATTAATAAGCAATGTGTATACAACATGTAGATCATAAATGTACCCCCCCAGACCCCTTTGGGTATAAAAGGTCACTGGGGGATCAGGGAGGTAGGGAGACAGGAGGAGAATGAAATATGGCTAGCAGATTTATGACAATCACCTAGACTGGAGCACCTCACATATGCCAGCGGGTAATAGAGGATAAAAGGATGTATATAAAACAGTACCAACTGTGTGCTGTAAGATCAGTGGAGACTTTGCACACCTTCTTATAATTGTACAGGAGAAGAAATTGGGCAGCCTAAGAGTCTTTTTCTTCTGGGTATTGGTTCTGACAGGAAGATAGGAGAAGGTGTGGGGACAAGAGTTGAATAGAGGGATCTAGGAGTAGATGGCAAAATAGAAGCTAGATTCCCCCCTCTTTTTTTTTGTTTTAATCTTTCCTGGTCTCTTGGCATAGCTCCGGTATGGAGGGATGCAGGAAATGGCTCCGGCTCCTCTGCGACCTGTGTCCTTATAACACAGCTCCAGGGTGGGGTGGGGGCCACCCAGCAGGCTTCAATCCTCCACTGTGGGAATGGCACCCAGTGGTACCCAAGTCTCCAGGGTGGAGTGGGCCTGTCTTCAGGCCTCAGTCCTCTGTTCTGTGAATGCAACAGCACCCAGGGGTACCCGAGTTTCTGGGGTGGAGTGGGCAGGTCGGCAGACCTCAGTCCTCTGCATCGGGAAGGGAATGGTGCCCAGGGGTACCCGAGTCTTCGGGGTGGAGCAGGCCAGTTGGTAGACCTCAGTCCTCTGTGCTGGGAATGGAATCTTAAATGTTTTTAAAGGGCATAAAAACCAAGAATAAAGCAAGATGAAAAAGAATGAGTAAAACTGTAATTTAGATTCAGGTAGGGATAAAGATAAGGCAGATACACAGTATGGATCTAAAAGATGAAAAACAAAGAGAAGTTACATGATTGGGGAATAAAAGATTGAAAAGTGCATCATTTGTCCTGTAATAGAAGGCCCCTAGGTGAGAAGACAGAAAATGATAAAGGCAGTATTCATGAAGAATGTAACTAATATTTCAGCAAAATTACACAGAATCCTCAGATGAAAGACGTTTCACACAAACACACCTCTGTACATTGTCATGAAACTCTAGCATGAAAGATGAAAAGAAAGTCTGGAAATGGGTTTTACTGAGGTAAAAATTAGACTCAGTAGCATTCTCAGTAGCAGCAAAGAGAGCTACCATCAAGTGAAACATTGTCTTCTAATTCTTGAAGAAGGTTTAATTCTTATCTTTGAATACTAGATTAGAAGTCTAAATTATTAAAGAGTAAAAATAGAAAAATTTTCAGAACCTAAAAAATTGAGAGTTCATTAATCACACACTCACCAAAATAAAATTTAGCAATAAAATGAAACAAGAAGCAGACAAAAAGTCATGACCATTAAAAGTGATACTAAAACACTGATTTTTTTTTTTTTTTTTGAGACAGGGTCTCGCTTTGTAGTTCAGGCTGGCCCTGAACTCACTATGGAGCCCAAGCAAGCCGCCGCGAACTCAGCAATCTTCCTGTCTCTGCCTCCTGAGTGCTGGGATTACAGGCGTGAGCCACCACGTCCAGCATTGTGGTATGCGGTGTTGATTGTTGGTGGGCGTGTCTCCACGCCCAGCATTATATGTGGTTACCGGGGATCGAACTCAGGTCCTTGCGCTTGCGAGGCAGGCACCGGAGCCACTGAGCTAACCCTCCGGCCCCAAACACTGATTTTTTTAAAGAGACATTTGATTGGAAATAGTGGAAATTACTAAAATTGTGAGCAATATGATATTTGATGCCAGAAGGCAGATTTTTCTTTTTTTTGAGACAGGGTCTCGCTTTGTAGTTCAGGCTGGCTCTGAGCTCACTGTGTAGCCTAGGCAAGCCTTGAACTCAGCATCCTCCTGCCTCTGCCTCCCGAGTGCTGGAATTACAGGTGTGAGCCACCACGCCCGGCACTGTGGTATGTGGTATTGATTGCTGGTGGGCATGAGTCTTCACACCCAGCATTGTATGTGGTTACCGGGGATCGAACTCAGGACCTTAAACTTGTGAGGAAGGCACCAGAACCACTGAGCTAACCCTCTGGCCCAGGCAGATTTAATTTTAAACATTAATGATGTGACCATTTCAGATTTTGTTAATGATTTAAGGTTAGAAACTACCAACTTTATTAGGTGTTTGTTGAAGCAGCAGGTAAAAAAAAAAAGTATGAATTCAATGAAATAACACCAAATTCACAAACATAAGAGCCTCTGGAAAGTGTGCAAGAGTGGAAGGACTAGGGGGCAGCATAGGACTCTCCAATCACATCTTTCATTTTTTAAAAATCCTAAAAATCCTAAAATATTATTTGTTTTAATTAAAATGTTAATTTTCTTTTGTTACTTTATATTTTTAATGTTAAACTCAAGATTGCAATGCAGACTGTATTGTATTTTTAGAGTAGACAAGACATAACATCTTTACTCTTTCTGTGTTGTGGTACTGGGGATCAAACTCTCAGGACTTTGTTCTTGCTAGGCAGGTGCAGTGCCACTAAGCCTCATTCCCACCCCATTTTTTTATTGTTAAATTCAGAAACCTTCATAAATTTTATGAACTGGAAGAGTAATAATCACTACTTGGTTTTTCAATTAATCTTAAATGGTTATAGAATCAAACCATTTTTCAATATTTAACCACTTCAAAGAATGACAAGTACAATATTACACATTGACTCTAAACTGTGGGGCATAAATACAAGCAAATCAAAGAAGGTTTGATTTGATTATTAAAAATACATGTGGTTTTCCTGTTCAAAGACCAAAAAATATATATAAAATGAACAACTCCAAATGGGAATGAACAGCTCACAAGAAACTTGGCTAGATGTGGTAAATGGTTTTATATCAACCCCCTTGATTTTGAAATTTTACACATCAGTGGTTAAATGACAGCCTATCTATGAGCAATACCTCAACTATAATAAAAGCCCTATTGTCATAAATATTCTTTCTTTATATTACTTTCCAGTCCACAGTAAAATGAAAGTTACATATATAAAAGATGGGATAATTCCAAATGGTTATATTGTTCATGCGCTTGTAAATGAGGTCTGCTGCTTTTAAAACCAAAATAGAGTGTGAATGTCTCAGTAAATCTGCATCAGATGAGCTTCAGGTTGAAGGGAAATGATACCAAATTCAAGCAGTTAAATGAATCATGAAAAAAGTGTAATTTACACAGATAGTCCATGTTATGCAATTGCTCTACTTGTAGAAGTCTATGTATAGAGCAAAACAACTCCCTTATTACTTCCAAAAATAAATGTAGCTGGCTGTTCCTTTACAGCTGGAGAAGGTATTATTTCAGATATCTTTCAAGGACTTTCAAGGGAGGAAAATGAGTTATGTTAGTTGTAAGGGGAAGTAACAGAGTTTAGCAGCACCAAGAAGGGGCTCTGGAGATTACTGCTGGTGTTCAAATGATGGTCTCCCTACTAGCTGTGTAAACTTGTGCATGTTTCGTAACCACTATGTATTTCTGTTTTGCAATCTGTAAAACAAGTCTGCATATATGCATGTTAATAGATACCACTGCCCAAAATATTTTAATGTACAATTAATATCTCTTTCATATTTTAAGAGTTATAATTGAAATGTTTTCTAGTTTGATTATAGGCTTTCATACATTAAATCTACAGATGTACATAAAATGAATTTTATCCTTTACATATTCAAAAATGGTAGTCTGGAGATGTGTTTTTCAATAGGCTTACATAACTAGATACCTTTTCTAACCTGCCTGCAGCTATCTAACTCCTCTGTTGAGAGTGCACTTTTACCTAGGTCCTGTTTCCAACTATAAATAGATACAAACATTGTGGGCTTTTTTCACAGTAATAAAAAAAAAACTAAAAAGTTGACTAAAAAGTAACTATTTTGAACTCTATTTGATTTTCAAAACAATAAATAATTCATTTTCATGCATTAAAATAGAAAATATTTAAGTGATTTGCATATTGAAAACAATGAGCAAAGAGTGAGCAACAAGTCAAGATGGTAAAACCAACCTCCCAAAGGAAGAAGAGGCAGTTGCACACATCTGTGGATGCCAGGACTTGTGACAGACACTCAATTCAACTGTCAGTTTCTATGGATATACATTTCCCTCCTAAATGATGTGTGCATGCTTGTGTGTGCATGAGTGTGTATGTGTGTGTTGTGTGTGTGTATGTATGTAAGAAACATGAGATGTTATTCTCAAAAGACCCGAAAGTCTAGAAAAATATACACTATTCAATCCACATAGAAAAAGCATTTAATAAAGTATACTTGGAACATGAATGCTATTGAGCACTTGTGGAAATCTTCAACAATTTAAAGTGATTAAATAAATAATATTTAAGAGAAGCTAGTTTTCTATCCATCTAACTTCAAAAATATGTACTTACCAAAAAAATATATATGTATTACCAAGAAATAATAGATTAAAATAGAAGTAACTAACTGCAATACCTAAGAGCAATTCCACAAAGCACTATTAAGAGAGTATTCTAGTACTCATTAAGGGCTGCAGTGATCTGGTTACCATATTCCTATTGTTCACTCATATCCAGGACCTGCAGCTCACACTGTCATAGAGCACTGTGTCATTACTTCTGGCCTCTGATGAATTTCACAGAAGAACCATCTGGTCAGCAGCATCAGGAACATATACTTAGCCAGGGATGTAGCTCAATGGCCAAAGGCCCTGCACCTGCCTGGCAAATGCAAGATCCAGATTCAATCCTTGGAATAAAAAACAAAACAAACAAAAAAACAAACAAACATATATATATATATATGTTTCTTATGTATATATGTTATAAATTTGTTGTATATATGTTATATATATACACACATATACATACATATATACATACATACATGCACACTTAATCCCTGCTCTGTGCGAGACACACACTAGGTTCTTCAAGCACATTAAATGATGCAATCCTCACAGTGATTCTTTGAGGTGAGTACTGTTACTGTGCCCATTTTGGCATCAGGAGTTAAACCTAGGTGGCCTGGCTATGGAATTCAGTCTCTTAAATGTGAGACACACACTACAGGGAAAGAATAATAGAAAAAAGCCAACAAGTTAGATGTACACTGTCCCTTGTCTGGAGAAATGAAACTGTCCTCTCAACTTCACTTACCTTCTACTTCTGTTAGTCAACACACAGAGATTATTCTAGGACTCACTATGAGTCTGTTACTTCTTTAGGCTTTCCTATATTTTGCCAATACCAGTCAGGAAGATCTTTATAAAATTCAAGTTTGATATGATGTCTCAGATAAAAAATTTCTAATAGCTTCACATCACACTCAGAGTAAATTCAAAAATTGTTCCTTTCTCTTCTTACTCATGAAACCTGACCTCCTACTATTTTTCTCCAAAGCTTTTTCGTCCCAGGTATAACAAGTTTCCTACTGTTCCTCAAACTGAAAAAACATGTTCATGCTTTACCATCTTTGTACTTACTGTTCCCTTTCTCTGGAACATACTGCCATATACTCCAAAATATTGCACCCCACCTTCATTATGTAAATGACAGCTCTGTGGAGAGATCAACCTTTACTGTTCCTTTCAAACATCCCTTCCACCCTCAATTCTATCTCCTTACCCTATTTTATGTTTCTTCATAGTACCTAATAGTAAATTAAACTGCATGCACATAACTTATTTATTTTCATGTCTACCACTAGAATGTAAATTCCACAAAGACAAAAATTTAATTTATTGCCAAAAGCATGGGTCTACAATATGGAGTATTTACTGAAGAAATGAATGCATCAATAATATTCACACATAAAACTTAGGAAATAAAGTTACCCTTCATAAATCATTTGCTCAGTTTCCTATGTCTAAAAATATTTAATACGAAATGACCAACAATGAAGAGGGGAAAAGTAGAAAAAATTCTTAATGATAATGCAACACAAGATAACTGAAATTATTTACCATGCAATAATGATTCAATGATAATCATTAAATACAGCAAGAATCATTGTTATGGCTTGTGTCTAGATGCCCCCCCCCCCAAAGCGTATGTGGTCACAGGTGGATCTTTTCAGAGGTGGTTGGGTCTAGAGTATGTGATGCTGGTACCAAGGGTGTATGATCACTCACTTAGCGCAGTGATTGGTTTGGCCTAGTTCTGGGTAAGATTAAAGATACTCCACCATGGATGTGAATGCTACCTGCCCTAAGGGTGGGTAACCTGCTAAAACGAAAGAGACAGAAGGAGGGCTGGTGTCATCAGGTGCTGTTTCCTCCCTGTGGCATGCTGCTCCGACTTTTGCATGCCCTGCTTTGCCATAGACTGTTTTCCTCTGCATTGCCCCCTTGCCATGCCATCCTCAAACCTCTACAAACTCTGAGATGAAATAAACCTTTCTTCCTTTAACTTTGAGTGTCAGGTATTTTATCTCATCAATAAGAAATTTAACTACAACAGTCATTATGAGAAGGATTGGAACAAACTGTTTTTAAAAATATGTTGAAAGCCATATAAAAAATTATTACATGTTGTGTGTTTACTTAAGATGCTGATGGAGATATTTTCACACTTACTTCAGAATGGATTTATCAAACCAAATACTAAGGTGCTTAAAGTCATATCCTCACAAAAGTTCTTCAGTTCTTGCTGGGCATGGTGGCTCATGCCTGTAATCCCAGCACTATGGAGGCAGAGACAGGAGGATTGCTAGAAGTTTGAGGCTTGCCTGGGCTACATAATGAGCTCAGGGCCAGCCTGAACTACAAAGCAAGACCCTATCTAGGGAAAAAAAAAAAAAAGTTCTTCAGTTCCTGCCCAGCCTTGAAAAAGAAAAAAAATCAAATCTGCAGTTACCTCAAATTGAGCATGACCTATCAAGCTAATAAGATACAATAAACCTTAAAATAGGACAGCTTATGTTTCTCTGCCCTACTTTGGTTGTATGAGCATCCAGAAGGAAAGTCCAAGAAAAACAGCAATGGAAAGCACCATCTTATCAGGAGACCATTGTGCCCGTATGTCTTTAGCTTTAGAACAGGGACAAAGAATACACTGATGAAACAGCTCAAGGTGTGTCCCTCATATCACCCCCTGGGGATTTCAATCCTTCTTTCCATTAAAAAAATTAAGAATATGTCATTCACTTATATATGAGCATATATGGTCTATTCTTTTAAAAAATAATAGAATATTTTATCAATCACTTAATCCTAGGAAATTTCCAATCATTTCATGCCTTTA
>PVIC010030388.1:0-21946 GCA_004025085.1 Thryonomys swinderianus
GAAGAAGAAAAAAGGAAGAAGAGGAAGAAGAAAAAGAAAAGGAAGAGGAAGTGGAAGAGGAAAAGAGATGAAAGCCATAGTTATCTGGAAGAAGTTGGAATTGTTTGGAATTATTCACAAATACCTGAAATAAATCAGGAGGAATGGCTTTTTGCGCTCATGGTTCCCAGGATTCAGGTCATGGTCACTTGACCATGTTGCTTGGAAAGGTCTGTGGTGCCTACCACAGTTACCTGGAAGAAGTTGGAATTACTTGGGGAGCTTATTAAAAATGCAGATTATTGGGCCAGAGATTTAGCTCAGTGGTTCTGGCACCTGCCTAGCAAGTGCAAGGTCCTGAGTTTGATCCCAAGTAACCACATACAACAATACCAGGAGTGGTGACTCATGCCCACCAACAATCAGTACCATATACCACAATGCCAGGCATGGCGGCTCATGCCTGTAATCCTAGTACTCAGGAGGCAGAGGCAGGAGGATTGCTGAGTTGGAGGCTTGCCTGGGCTACATAGTGAGCTCAGGGCCAGCCTGAACTACAAAGCGAGACCCTGTCTCAAAACAACAACAACAACAACAACAACAACAACAACAACAACAACTACAACAACAACAACAACAACAACAGATTCTTAGGACCTATCACAGATGTCATGAATCTGAGTCCTTAGATGTGAAGTCTGAGAATATACATTTTTAATACTCTTTCGTTCAACACCTGCTATGTGTGAACCACTACTCTGTGCTTGGGGGAAAAGTGAATTAGGTGGATAAAGTTCCTGTTCTCTTCTGGGAGCAGGGAGTGAGATGTGGGAGACAGATCTTTTAAAAAACCAATGAACAACTAAGCAAATTAATATCTTTTTGGATTTTGTATCAAAATCATCCTTTTCAAAAAGAAAGGGAGAAAATGAACACATCTGGGAAGATTATTCATTACTGTATTGTTTGTAATAGGACTAGAGTTGTTAAAAGCAAATTTATTGGTGCATAATTTAGATATAATAAACTGTAGCCATCTCAGGTGTACAAGTCAATGAGTTTTGACAGGTGTCATATCTCCTTATTTCCTTCTCCAGTCTCCAAGCAACCAGTTATGTGCTTTCCATCGCTATACATTGACTTGAAATATTTAGAATTTCCTAGAAATTGAATCATACATTATATAACTAGCAGTAGATCTTTAAGCAATCTAAATGAACATCAATAGAGCTACTCTGTGGTATGTTTATTTAATTAAATATGCAGCTGCAGGATGGGGAGAAGGTATTCATCTAGTAATCTGGAATGATTTCCTAAAGATATCATTTGGTGGAGCGGGCATGGTATATAACAGTGTTTAGTGAGCTACCATTTACCTGAAAATGGAAAAAAGAAAAGATACTTATATATTTGCTTGTATACACACAGACTATATCCATTAAAAGCTGGCAGTACAGGTTGTCTAATGGAAGGAGAACTGGTTTTCTGGGAGAAAAAGGTTGGAAAGAGACTTGTTACCATAAACAATTTTTGTTCCTTTTGAACTTGTGCTATCTGAGTATGACTGTCTTAATATGTCTGTAGTGCTATAAGAATACCTGAAACTTGGTATTTTATAAAGAACAGAATTTTATTTCTCTTAAAATCCTAGGGGTGGGGAATTCCAAGGTCAGGGCACTGATATCAATATATAATTTTAATCTTTTACTTTCTGTGCCTAGGCTTGGATTTCTTTGTGTTTTCAGTTTTGCCTGTTCACACATGACTTTCACTCACTGTATTAGGCCACTCTCCATTGCTGTGACAAATACCTGAAATAAATCAGGAGGAATGGCTTATCTGGGCTCATGGTTCCCAGGATTCAGTTCATGGTCACTTTACCATTGTTACTTGGAAAGGTCTGTGGTGCCCTAGTACATCCTGGTAGGTGTGCGTGGTGGATCAGGTTGTTCACATGGTAACTGGGAAGGGAGAGGGGAGTATGAAGGAAAGAGAGGAGGAGAGGAAGGGGGCCAAGCATGACCCAATGGCCTAACTTCCTCTCCCTGGGTAGCCCCCTTGCTTAAAGGTTCCACCACCTCCCAATTACACCACAGGCTGGTGACTAACCCTGTAGTATATGGGGCTTTGAAGAGATGTAAGAGCCAAATCATAAGATCCATAAACTCCAGATCTACTCTCCATTATTGACTCTCCTTATTTGAAAAAGGTCTGAGAATCTTTAAAGTAATTCTTGTTATATTTCTGCAGTTTTTAAATGTCTGTGTTCAGCATAAATTTTGTTTTTTGATGCAGGGTCTCGGTTTGTAGTTCAGGCTGGCCCTGAGCTAACTATGTAGCCCAGGCAAGCCTCGAAATCAGCAATCCTCCTGCTGGGATTACAGGCGTGAGCCACCACGCCCCGCATTGTGGTATGTGGTACTGATTGCTGGTGGGAGTGAGTCACCACGCCCAGCATTGTTGTATGTGGTTACTGGGGATCAAACTCAGGACCCTGCACTTGCAAGGCAGGCGCTGGAACCACTGAGCTAAATCTATGGCCCTCAACATAAAAATTTTAAAAACCAACAAATCATCTTGTGTTTTGAAATGTTTTCAAAAAAGAGTTTATGATGGATATTGTGAAATGGAAAACATTCAAAGGAAAATGTGGTGGAGGGATGAGTAATGAGGGGTAAAGAAAAAATGTGATGGTAATAAAAAGGAGAAACAAAACTTATATATTTAGGGAATGGGGGACTGAGAGGTGGGTAGGGGAATGGGAAAAAATGAGAATTAAATTGTGCCATATAATGGTACAAGTTCCCATTATTGAGTGTGATCATGATGTGGAAATCAATGCACTAATAAAGTTAAACACTTAAAAAAAGTTTAAATTATATACATATATGTATGTTTGTATAATTAACCAAGTCAAAAATAAAAGATAGTAATATATGAGTCTAAATAGAAGATTAATAAATATTCTTTGTATTTGAATCTTTTCTGAAACTTTGGGATTTTGTTACACAAATAAAGTTAATTTAAAAAAAGAGTTTAAGAAGCATTTATGAGTTTTAAAGAAAATGTAGTATATTATTTAAAATTCAGTTTCTTTTGGTTATAATATAAGTGCTATCAGGGAGTTAATGAAAACTAATAAACAAACATTTTAGGACTTTTTTTTGTCCTTTTGCAAATTGGAGCACCCAAATACAGAAAGGAGATTTTTCTTTATATTTTGCCAAGTCTGATGACATTATCTGTGAGTTACACTCACATTTGCTGAAAGATTTTTCTTTTTAAGACAGGACAGGGTGATCCCAATATGATAGCACATACTTGTAATCATAACAATGAGAGGGATTGGAAGTTTGAGCTACACCTGGACAATTTAGCCATTTAGTGATATCTTGTCTCAAAATGAAAAAAATAAAATGTACTGGAGTGTAGGCTCAGAGTGAAGGTTTGGGTTCAATTCCCCAGTACCACCAAAAAACAAAACCAAACAAAAACCCCAAACCAAAAAAACCAAAACCAAAACCTCCAGGACAGAGTGAAAATGTTGTAAGGAATAAACTTAAGTACATAATCGAAAGTCTTACGCTATGATGCATGACAGGATGGAGCAGTGTGATTTTGGGCGGGGTGAAGTTCCCTTTAGACAGGAAACAGGCCCGTAACTGCACTGGTAACTGTAGCCAGCAGGTGGCAGCAGGCAGCCGTGTCAGGGGACTTCACTAAGGGAAAGATCCTACTTAGGACAATTTGGGTTTTTGGGCCTAGGAACCAGCATCTTTGGGGACTGGGTAGGGTTTTGATGTGTTTCTGAGCAGAAAAAGAAATAATGACAGACTTTTCTAGAAACCCAGCTTTAGAGTCTGGTGTCTAAAATGAAGGTCCCAGTGTTGGAGTTGATTTACAGGAAGTAGGGAGATGTGCAAGAGTAAAAGAGGGAGGCTGACACAGGTGTGAAATCACGCCCAAAGCAAGATGAGGGGCACAGTCAAAAGAGCAGAGAGAAGAGTCAACCTGTGACATGCAGATAGGAATGTAGAGTAGGAAGCAGGTCAGAAAGTGCTGGGCAGATTTTTGTGTGAAGTGCTAAGGAACTGATTTTAAAAAGCTCTCAGGATAAGTGCAAACATCCCAAAGGTCCATGGACAGAGGAATGAGTAAATAAAATGTGGTCACCTCATACTACCGAAAATTATTTATCCTTAGAAAGGGAGAAATTTATGATGTGGTACAACATGGCTGGACCTTGAGGACATTATGCTGAGTAAAATAAGCTAGACATAAAAACACAAATATTGCACGATTTCACTTATATGAAGTACCTAGAGGAGTCAAATTCATAGAGACAAAAAGCAGAATGGGGAGTTAGAAATGAGAAGTTAGTGTTTGGTGTATAGAGAATTTTAGTTTCATAAGATGAAAAAGTTCTAGAGATGGATGGTGGTCACAGTTGCAGAACAATGTAAATATAGTTAACATGACTGAATAGAATACTTAAAAATGATTAATATGGTAGCATTTATGGAAGCCAGGCATAGTGGGGCACATCTGTAATCCCTGCACTTGGGAAGCTGAGGCAAGAGGATCATGGCAATTGGAGGCCAGCCTGGGCTACATAGTGAGATCAAGGTGAGCCTGAAGTACATAGCGAGACTGTCACAGAAAAACAAAACAAAAAGATGGTAAAATTTATATAAGATGTATGTTATTGCAATTTTTTTTTTGAGACAGGGTCTCACTTTGTAGATCAGGCTGGCCCTGAGCTCACTATGTAGCCCAGGCAAGCCTCGGACTCAGGAATCCTCCTGTCTCTGCTTCCCAAATGCTAGGATTACAGGCGTGAGCCACCACACCTGGCATGTTGTGTGATATTCTTTTTTTTTTTTTTTTTTTTTTTGAGACAGGGTCTCGCTTTGTAGTTTGGGCTGGCTCAGGGCTCACTATGTAGCCCAGGCAAGCCTCCAACTCAGCAATCCTCCTGCCTCTGCCTCCCGAGTGCTGGGATTACAGGCGTGAGCTACCACGCCCGGCACTGTGGTATGTGGTATTGATGGCTGGTGGGCGTGAGTCACCACGCCGAACATTGTATGTGGTTACCGGGATTGAACTCAGGACCTTGCACTTGCAAGGCAGGTGCCGGAACCACTGAGCTAAATTTCAGGCCCCTGTTATCACAATTAAAAAAAAACATTAAGATAAGGTTCCATTTCTTCTGTTCCTTAAGGAGTTGTAAGCCACTTCAAGCAAGGTAATGGGACAGGATATGACGTTAAGTTGATATAAAAATAATAATACCTCACATTTAGTCAGCACTGTGCTGTTTACACAGTTCTGCTGTGGATCATTCACCTTGTCAAGTTCTCCTTACAACTAACATGGAGTAGAGTGGTTGACTGTGGTGGAATAAGCAGGAGGGCCACATGGAGGATGGGTAGAAATGCAGAGGACAAAAGGGACAGCAAGGATTGGAGGATCAAATGCTAGGTGGATATAGAAGAGATGGAAGAGGAAAAGGCAAAGAAAATAGCTCATGATCTACATGATTCCTCTGTGTCTCCTCAGTTGGAGTAGGTGGAATCACCATCTTTTTTTTAGCTTAATTTATTGGTACATTATACATACACATCACATTACACTCCACATTGAGAATTTGTACCAGTATATGACATATCTTAATTCCCATTTTCCCCTTCCCATACCCACCCTACCAGCCCTGCCCCTATATACAAAAAGTTTGTTTCCTTTCTTTAAATCATTGTTTTTCTTTTCCCTTATTATTTACCCCTAAACCCCATTTCCCTTTGAGTATTTACCATCTCATAATATTGATCATGCATTCTAGAACACATTTACAACTTCAGTTTCTTATACCAGAGAAAAGATATGATACGTACACATCTGTGGAACCACCATCTTATGTATTCAAATATTTCTACAGTCGGGGGCCCACTCTTCATTCACCCTCTTCTCAAAAGCAGTACTTTTTTGTAGTTAAAGGTGGTTGTGTTCAAAATTTGACACGATCTCTTCTGATTGCATGATCCTGGGAGGTTACTTATCTCTTCTATTTTTAGTTTTCTTATGTGATAATAAATGTATCTGCCACCTCTAAACCTTTAAAACATTTTCTTAGCCCTGTGACCTCAGGAGCAAATGCGGTCCACTGACTAAAAAGATGGGAAACCTTCCTTGAGGACTTTTTTCAGTACTGAGGAATGAACTCAGGGCCTTAGCGCTGCGTTACACCCTCAGCCCCTCCCCCTTTTAATTTTGAGACAGGGGCTTACGAAATTGCTCAGAATAGGTTCAAACATGAGACACTCCTCCCTCAGCCTCCTGGGGCAATAGGATTACAAGTGTACTACCACACCCAGCTGTCATAATGTTCTTGAGAAGGTCCCAGTGCCATCAAGTAGGAAGAGAAATCATTAGCAATACAGAGCCTTTGTGTTTAGTAAAATTCAATGGCTTTAAGTGTTCGGGAGAAAACAGTTGATTGGGCTATGGGATTAGCTATTCCATTAAGCTTTTCAAAGGTCAAATGCAAACCTTGAAGGATGTTTTTGACAGGTGATTTCCAAAATTTTCCCAAAGGCTATCTGATTATAGCAGCTGGGGTGATGTTATGAGAAATGAGGGGGACATATTTTCATTATTCCAGCCCACAGCATTTAAATCATACTGAACACCAGGACAATTTGGCTCTGAAATTCCCAGAGGTATTGCTTGTTACATTGGTCACATTTTATTTAACCTATGGAGATAGTTAACATCTTTTTGTTTTTTAGTCATTCCATTCAATGAGTCAATCCTTACATTCTAACTGAAACCTAAAATAGGGTTGGGAATGTAGCTCAGGGCAGTCTTGCCTTTCATGGACAAGGCCCCAGGTGTATTCCCACCCGCCAAAAACTAAAGTGGAATTCCTTACTTTTTTTGTTTGCTCACTTTCAATTTCCCTATCTGCTAGGAAAATAAGTAAATTTCCTTCATTTGGGTTTCTCCCATACTGATACGCACTGCTCATTTAGGGCATCTGAAAACAGTATCTAAAGGGCATTATCCTATATAGAGAGAAAATTCTCAGCTTTAAAATCTGTTTGACTCAGATGAGTTGATGTGTGTTATGATTCATACAACTGGGTCGATGTGTATCTTCTGCTCGGTTAATGCAAAAGTAAACAAAAACCTACTGCCAATCAGATTAGATATCAAAACATTCACACAATATTTAAGATCAGACACTAATCTGGGGCGGATCATGGTGGACTTTGCACCTTCTCTGATGTGTCTTTATTCTCAGACTCCATTTGTCACATATTTGCTCCTTTGAGCAAAGCATTTATTAGACTCATTAAAATGATACTTTCAACCCAGAAACTCTCCTTTTTAATTTTCCACAAGGGAGGATGTTTTTGAGTTGTTGGCAGGTTCCTGCAGTGCCAAAAGATGTGCAAGAGAGGCCGGAGGTTTAGCTCAGTGGATCCAATGTCTGCCTCACAAGTGCAAGGTCCCTGGTTCCATCCCTGGTAACCACCTACAATGCTGGGCATGGTGACTCACACCCACTGGCAATCAGTACCACATACCACAGTGCCGGGCGTGGTGGCTCACGCCTATAATCCCAGCACTCGGGAGGCAGAGACAGGAGGATTGCTGAGTTCGAGGCTTGCCTGGGCACCATAGTGAGCTCAGGGCCAGCCTGAACTACAAAGTGAGACCCTGTCTCAAAGAAAAAAAAAAAAAAAAAAGATGTGCAAGAGCACATTCCATAAGTGTACACAGGCAGCCTCCGGCACTTAGCATAGTCAGTTTTGTATCCTGGGAGTATGGTTTCCGATCACTCAGTAATAAATTACTCCCAAACTTAGTGGCTTCTGATAGTCATTTTATTGTACCCACTAATTTTGTGGGTCATGAATTCAGACAGAGCACAGTGAAAGCCCTTTGTCTGTGTTCCACAATGTCTGCAGCCTCAGCTGGGAAGATTTGACGGCTGGGTGACTAGATGGTTGGGGTTCAAATTGTACAGAAGGGTCACCATTCATGTGTCTGGCCATGAACACAGCTTGGAACGCTGACCAAGAGCTCTTTTCTGTGATCTTTCCATCTGACCTGGACCACCTCACAGAGATACTCTAATTTTTTATATAAGTTGGGGCCCCAAAAGTTGGTGTGTCTTAAAAACCCTCATTACTAGCTATTTTGAAATGTATAAATGCTTGAGGTGATAGATATGCTAATCACTCCATAAATTTATATAATTATGATGTGTGTCAATTAAACAATTTTTAAAAATTAACATTCCAGAGAACAGGACAGAAACTGTATCACCTTTTCTGACCTAGCCTTAGAAGTCACCCATTGTCACTTTTGCATCATTCTATTGGCTATGACCCAATCACAGTTTATCCCAGTTCAAAGAACAGGTACATAAACTGTGCCCCACTCTGTGCTACGGGGGACTGAGCCCTGAGGCTCACATATGCTCAGCACTGGCACTGAACTACATCCCTAGACTTACCCCTGCACCCAGCTCACCATATTCTTTTTTTTTTTTTTGAGACATGATCTCACTTTGTAGTTCAGGTTGGCCCTGAGCTCACTATGTAGCCCAAGCTAGCCTCAAACTCAGCAATCCTCCTGCCTCTGCCTCCTGAGTGCTGGGATTACAGGCTTCAACCACCAAGCCTGGCACAAGCCATATTCTCAATGGAAGGAGAATCAAAAATATTTGTGGACATGTTTTAAAATTGCCACAATGTTTTAAGCTGCTTATCTTTGCAGAATTATATTATTCTCAAACAATACATCAAACTGCCTAAAAATGATGGGAACAAAAGAGCTCCAATTTTCAGAGATGAAAAATGGAGCACGAAAGAATCATTTTCAGAGGCTGAGCCTGGACTTTGTCTTAAAATTGACTCAGTGAACTTATAGGAGTAGGAACTTAAATCTTTTTAAAGGAACTTGAGGTCCCTGAATCACTGTGGTTGGGCATTGTCACATGCCCGTCAGGTCTTCCATGGGAGGAACTTGTCCTAGTTGCTAAGAAAGCTGTGGGTGAACAACTGTCAGCTCTCGGTTCTCTCAGAGATGGCCTCAACTGCAGAGCTTCCTGCCCAAGGTGACACTCCTCATGCTGGTTCACATCTCATGATTAATGGATGCAGGAGGATGAGCCCTGGCCATTCTCACCCAGCCTGAGACAACTATGTGGGGTCCACTTAGTTCCATCATTTTCCAAGGGCCTAGGAGACTCTGTTGAGTCTCTTTTGCAATTGATTTGTTTCTCTGCCTCATTCTTTGTTCTTCCCTTTCCACCTGGTATTATTTGCAAAGATGCTCTTTAATAAATACTATGCATGTTAGACTGTGTCTCCCAGTCTGTTTCTTAGGGAACCTAACATTTGATGTCTGGACACCTGAGTTTTACCTCCATGTTATCTCCTATCAAAATGTCTTCTGACTGAGTCCAAAGTAATGGACTTTCATACATTTCCTGCTTATTCACAGCTCTCTCTGTTAGCATAAGGTTTGACCAGCTTTAATCTCTAGTCAGGTTTTATCTCATGAATTGTTCTTCAAGTCTTATCCCACCATCCAACCCTAACATAGCTTGAGTACAGTACTTTGGGTGCTCAGCTTGAAACACAGCATTCACTACTATTAAGTACTCACTGAAGATGGGGCCCAGAGTTTAGGGTAAATTGACATGGAAGAAAAACAGCCATAATGCGTTTTACCACTTTAAGAATCATACAACTGTAGGATTGAGGAAAGTCAATAATTTGGTTCAAATAGCAAGAAAGAACATAGAGAGGGTGACTGATCTAAAGAACATAAACAGAAGTTAGCATGGTCAGACGCACATCTCAAAATAAGTAATATTTTCCAGTAACAGAGGAAGGTATTTAAATCCAGATCCTCCAAAGAACTGCACCAGTGGAAACACAGCTGGAAATAATAAGTCTGTGTGAAGTGAGGTCACATCCAAGATTCTGGAGTCTCAGCAATATGGTAACAGCACAATTCAGACCACAGTATCCAGGCATAGAAACAGCCCTTCTTTCTCACCTTCAGCTCAGTAGACCAACCTAGCATAGAATGTTTTTCAGAGTTTAGAGCTCTAAGCCTGGAATGAAAATCAGTGGTCTAGACATCTCTGAGAGTTTTAGATTAGCTCAAGGTAACCTTGAAGAGATGTGTAGGAGAGAGCAATGATAACATCAAGATGATATAAAAATGAAGGCTGAGGTTGTGAATGGATGGTGGAAAGGGACAGTGCTAAAGATAACAGTTTGGCACTGTTGTTTTTAGTAGATTGATTGCACTGATGTCCCAAATTATTTATTCCTCCTGTTTTTCACACCCTTTGACATGTAACTTTGAAGTTCCCATCATTGAGTTGCTAGAATACGTTTCTGTTCTCCCTGATTTTGATTCACATAACTTTCTTTGGCCAGTGACATGTCATATGAAACACTCAGAGGCTTCAGAAAGCATTTGCAGGTATTCACATCTCCTCTGCCTTCTCCATGGCCAGCCAGCTGGAGGACAAAGTCCATGTGGAACAGAGTCAGGTCATCTCACTTGCAGCCAAGAATATTGGAACTAATATAACAGCAAGCCAAACCCTAGACAGTGGCAGGACTCCAATGAAGACCGGAGGAATCCTTCCATCAGAGTACAGTCTGCACTGTTGAGCCACATATTTACTGAGCTAAATACATGCTTATTTTTTAAGCCATTGAGTTTTGGAGTAATTTGTTGTGCAGAAATACTGTGGAAATAAAACTGTAGTCAAAACCAAACACATTTTGAGAGTGTGCACAGAAAGAAATAATAAGTAAATAAAACCAGAGATAAAGAGTCAGAGTGACAGCTATGAGTTATGCAAGGGGAAGTGTACTTCTCTAGAAGGGCAGGCAGACAGTTTGGCTGAGGCTGTCCTCCACCCATACTCCATCTCCCTTACTATTCTCACCACTTCTGCTTTCCAATAGCATCGTCCAGCATCTACATATGTTTTGTTAGATTTGTATCTAAGTATTTTATTTTTTGGAACTATTGTAAATTTAATTGTTTTAAGAAATCTCCACACAGATCTCCACAACTAGGACTAAGGGTCCCACTTGACCCTGCTATCCCCCTGCTAGGAATATACCCAAAAGAATTTAAAAACTCACATTGGAAAGACAGATGTACACCCTTGTTCATAGCAGCTCAGTTCATGATAGCTCAATCTTGGAAACAACCCAAATGTCCATCAACTGGAGAGTGGATAAAGAAGATGTGTTTTTTTAAAAAATAAAATGGAGTATTATTCTGCCATAAAAAATGACAAGATCGACCCATTTAGGTGCAAATGGAGACACCTGGAGGATATATAATAAGTGAAATCAATAGATCACAGATAGACAATTTCCGGATCTTCTCTTTGGCATGAACACCTGTAGATGCAAATGAGCTCTAGAAAGTAGGACAGCTTTTTATAGAGTGGAATATTTCTATAGGAAACTTGGTGTGGGAATGTGATGAGGGGAAGGAATAAATATGATACAGAGCTGGGCGTGGTGGCTCATGCCTGTAATCCCAGCACTTGGGAGGCAGAGACAGGAGGATTACTGAGTTCGAGGCTTGCCTAGGCTACATAGTGAGCTCAGAGCCAGCCTGAACTACAAAGCGAGACCCTGTCTCAAAAAAAAATATGATACAGAAAGAAAATAAAAGAGCATGTATAAAGTGGGGGAGGAGGTGTGGGTGGGTAGGGATATGGGTAAAAATGAGAATTAACTCATGTCATATACTGGTACAAATTTCCCAATGTTATATGTGATATTGAGATGTATATAAACTGTACCAATAAAGAATTCAATTAAAAAATTTAATTGTTTTAAAGTTTTATTTGCAATTATTTGTTACTAATATATTAAAAAGTAGAACTGGTCTCTATGTATTGGCCTTGTATTCAATGACCTTACTAAACTCACTTATTAGTTTTAAGTCATTTCATGGATCATTTGGGAATTGTGTTATCTATAAATAGGGAGAATTTTATTTCTTCCCAATGGTTCTTTTTTTCTTGCTTTTTGCATTAGCTAGGCCTTCCAGTACCATCTATATTTGTAGATAACATGATAACTAACATACCATAGTTATGTGGTATTTATAGTGGGAATACAAGACTGGTTCAATACTCAAAAAATCAGCAACTTCTTCCATATTAAAAGAAGAAAAACCACATGGTCATATCAATTGATGTAAAAAAACATTTGACAAAATTTAACATATATTCATAGAAGAAGAATCTCAGCAAACTAGATATACAAGGGAATTTCCAAAATATGATAAGGGGCAAATAATGGCGACTGCCATTCTACTTTCTGTTTCTATTAATTTGACTCCTTTAGATATCTTGTTTAAATGGTCTCACTCAGTACTTGTCTTTTGTGACTGACTTATTTCATTTATGTTGAATAAATAATTATCTTAAACTGTTAAATCTTGGGATGGTTTGTTATAGCCAGAGATAATGGATATGAGCCCATCTAGCAAGAAAGTTTGTTTCCTAAAGGCAATAAACATTTTCATTGATGGTGTTAGACTTACAGGAATTTAAAGAAAATTAGCATATTTCACTGGTATTTTATAGCATATTCTAAGAAGACTATTTTAACTCATTTAAAATTTGATAATTTAGGGCTGGAGATTTAGTTCAGTGGTTCCAGTGTTTGCCTTGTAAGCCCAAGGTCCCGAGTTTGATCCCCTTTAACCACATGCCACAATGCTGAGCATGCTGACTCACACCCACCAGTAATCAGTACCACACACCACAATGCCAGGCGTGGTGGCTCATGTCTGTAATCCCAGAACTTGGGAGGCAGAGGTAGGAGGATTCCTGTGAGTTCAAGGCTTGCCTAGGCTACATAGTGAGCTCAGGACCAGCCTGAACTACAAAATGAGACTCTATCTCAAAAATTTTTTGATAATTTATTAATTATCAATATAGTCAAAATGGACAAACTTCCAAAACTGATACACAGATTTAATGTAATCTCAATCAATATAGCCTTCCTTACATAAGTAATGAAAGCAATCCTGAAATGCACTTGGAACCAGAAGGGACCCAGAATAGCAAAAACAATCCTGGATAACAAGAGCAAAGCACAATCCCTGACTTCAAGTTATATTACAAAGCTACAGTGATAAAACAGCATGGCACTGGCAAAAAACAGACTTGTGGATCAAAAGAACAAAACAGAGGATACAGATCAACCCCAGAAACATTCTGTCATCTGATCTTTGACAAAGGGGCTGAAAGCACACACTGGAGTAAAAATGCCTCTTCAATAAATGGTGCTAGGAAAACTGGTTCTCTACATGCAGACAATTGAGTTTAGACCCATATCTCTCACTAAGTACTAACCTAAAATTAAAAGTGGACCAAAGAGCTAAATGTTAAAACAGAAATAACTCACTGAAAAATAAAATAAGTAAAATTCTTGAAGGTATAGACAAGAACTTTCTGAACAGAATCCCAATTGCAGAAAATACTACCTCAAGAATCAACAAATGGATCATATCAAATTAAAAATCTTGAAAGGGGGTAGGTTTTCCAAGAAGGACATGGGCTCTCCACTCTGTGTGGGCCTGTCAGGGGAAGTAGCACAGAGACTGAGGAGCAGGAGCTGTGGTTAAGAAAGGAACCAGGTACCATTCCACAGCATTCTGCTGGCAGGTTTTTCTGCATCCAGGACCAGACTAGAAAGGTACAGGCTCTCTACTCTGTGTGGACCTGTTGGCAGAAGTGGTGCAGAAACTTAGGTACAGGACCTCCACTTGCCTGTGACCAGGGAGAAACCAGAAGGCTATGGACTAATTGCTATTTCCTTGTGGGTCAGACTGGACATGACCATTTCAGGGGGAAAAGCCTCCAGAGAAATCATCTACTTGTCTGTGGACATTGAATAAGTGTGGTTGCAGTGCTGGAATGTAGAAGAGGCTTTTAGTGAATTCCTCTGCCCAGTCCACCACGTTGAAAAAAACAGTCATTAGAAAAATGAGGGAATCCTGCTGACCACAGCCATTGGTGAGTTGAGTGAGTCAGTTCCATCCGCAAGATCCTGGACTCTTGTAGAGTGCAAGCCTACAGGACTTCTTTGAGCTCAGTTTAGGCATTGTACTCAGAACCTAGACAAGGGATGATGCTTGTCTTCCTGTGACTAATCAACTTTGATCAACGCTACTGCTCATACCATTTACAAGAGACAATATATCCACATTGTGAAGGGCCATTTTGGCAGTGTTCTTAGCTTTGCATTGTTGTTGCTCTCTTTCTTTCTTTGCTCTGACCTCACTTTTTTGTTAGTTTTTTGAGAAAAGGTCTCGCTTTGTAGTTCAGGCTGGCCCTGAATTTACTATGTAGCCCAGGCTAGTCTCGAACTCACAGCAGTCCTCCTGCCTCTGCCTCCTGAGTGCTGGGATTACAGGCATGAACCATCATACCTGGCTCTCACTCTCTTTTTTCATCTCACTAGTCTGCTATTGCTCAATCTCTCCAATTTTCGTTTCTTCTCTCAACTACTCTCATTTTGATGAGGGAAAATAGTCTCCTGTCTACTGCTGATACTAGATACCCTTATTCTCCTCTTGTTCACACCTCCTCTCCTGTTCTCTAGCCAGAATCAATACCTACAAGTAAGAGTTTCAGTATTTCCTAATTTCTCTTCTTTCTGTATAGGTGTACAAAGCCTCTAGTGGTACTGTGGTTCTTAGTTGGCTCTGTCTTATATTTGTCCCTTTTGCCTCTGTTGACCTCTAGCATCTATAAGGTTCTCAAGATCTATGTGATCTTTATGGATCCTCTAACCCTATTTCTAATCTTTTTCTCTCCTTTTATCTCCCTACCTCCCCAACTCCCCAGTAAACTTTTATTCCCAAAGGGTAGTGCTACTAAATTTAAGGACCTGTATGTTATTAATTCTAAATTTAGGAATATGGTCATAGATGTAACTCATGAGGTTAAAGGTATCAAGATAATAGTTGCCAAAGCTTATCAGTTCCTGTGTGTGTTTGATACTGTTGATACCGATTGTATTATGCCAACAAAGATAATGTGATTGTTCTGCTCACACCTCCCATGGTGTGCCAGAACTGAGAATATTTAAGGGCCATTACAGATCCAAGGAGGACAACTCAGGAAGTAGCTATCTCCTAGGGATTCAAATACTAGGAAGAAAGAGACTTGCAACAAACATTGCCCAGACACCAGGTAAGGAATTAAATAAATAACATCAGCGACAACAAAGGAACAGAAATGAGAAAAAATTTCAAAAACCCAGATCAAAGATCATCACCACAGGGGAATCCAGGGAAATGGGAAATGGAGCAAACTGAAGCTCAATCACAAGGACTCTCTGACCTGGTGACAAAAGCAAATCTATAAAATGGAAATCAGAAATAATCTCTGATATGAAAACAAAGATATTGCCCATAGTGAGTGATATGATTAATAAGGCTATAGAAGAGTTCAGGGGTATGATAAAATCTGAGACAGCAAAAGCAATGGAACCTGTAAAACAGCTTCAGAGTTTGAAGTGATTAAAAAATGAGAATGAAAGTATATAAAGTAGGATGAATGAAGTTAAGGACTGAATTTCAGACCTAGAGGACAGGATCACAGTAAATGAACAGGAAAGACATAATGCATGGAAAAATGGCAAGGGAGCATGAGAAATTAATCCAACAGCTTCTAGATGATATGAAGAAGAATAACATTAAGACTGATTGGAGTCAGTGAAGAAACAGGAGAGTGTGCAAAAGACATAAAAAACTTTTCACAGATATAATGGCAGAAAACTTCACAGGTGCTGGAGCCTGCTGGCAATTGGACAGTACCTGAGCCAGGGGGTGAGGATGAAGAAAACACAAGACAGACAAAGATGGGATCGGGAGGACCTCTCAGTCAGTACTGAGCAGGCACCGTGTTTATTGATCAGGCTATATTTATACTGATTTAGAAGGATAACATGATGTCGATAATGGTTACTATGATCTTATACATTTATCATTTGGTTGGTAGAAACAAAAACAGGTAGGTAGTCAAGAAATCAGTACATTTCTTAGAAACTAGAACAGAAACAAATGGTAACTTTAAACATGATGATCATAAGACTGGAATCAATTTCTCAAAATGTCAAACTACAATTCTCTTAAATCTTTTCCCTAACTCTAACTTCCTTGTACTATTTTCTATTAATGCTTAACTTTTAATAGAATAAGACCAGAAGAATAAGTATATCCATCATATAGTTAATTAATTCTGCTAATTCTATGGAAACCCTGTTCTAACCTACACAGAAACTGGAAGAGAAACAATACATTGCTAACTTGAGAGACAATGGTCAGGGGCCCAGCACAGGAATAGAGGAATTTTCCCGGAGCCAGGACATGTTTTCTGGCAGTAACCCAGGGCAGCTCCTTGTTAGAGCAGATCCTCTGGTATATTTGGGGCAGCACCATAAAGTGCAGACCCCTGACTCAGGAGTTATTCCCCCAAACCCCAGGCATAAATGCCTGGTTGAATTACACCATGCTGAGTCGCTTCCCACACACAGGAAAAGGAAAAGAATTGAATGTACAGATAAATAAGGCATATAGGACTCCAAATGGTCATGATATAAAAAATCT
The DNA here is from genome assembly GCA_004025085.1 of Thryonomys swinderianus. Taxonomy (NCBI): domain Eukaryota; kingdom Metazoa; phylum Chordata; class Mammalia; order Rodentia; family Thryonomyidae; genus Thryonomys; species Thryonomys swinderianus. Next base: position 16,669 of record PVIC010030388.1, read on the forward strand.
ATACATAGGCATATAATTATCAAGGTTCCAGTTATAAAAAAAAATGAAATACTGAAAGCAGTTAGAGAAAAGAAAAACCACATACAAAGGGAAGCCCATCAGGATCACGCAGACTTTTCTACCCAAACACTCAATACAAGGACAGCCTGGAGTGAAGTGTTTCAAGCCTTGGAAGAAAACAATCTCCAACCTAGACTGATGTGTTCTGCAAAACTATCTTTCAAAATTAAAGGGGAGGGCCAGAGATTTAGTATAGTGGTTCCACCACCTGCCTAGCAAGTGCAAGGTCCCTGGTTCAATCCTGGTAACCACATACAATGATAAAATATTGGGTGTGGTGACTCACACCGACCAGCAATCAGTACCACACCCCACAATGCTGTGTGGTGGCTCACACCTGTAATCCTAGCACTCAGGAGGCAGAGGCTGGAAGATTGCTGAGTTCAAGGCTTTCCTGAGCTACATAGTGAGCTCAGGGCCAGCCTGAACTGCAAAGCAAAATAAACAAACAAACAAACAAACAAACAAATAAATAAATGGGAAATAAGATACTTCCATGACAAAGAACGTCTGAAAAACTTCACAAATACAAAACCTGCACTCCAAAAAAATTCTAAAGAATATCTTGGAAAAAGATCAATGAAGGTCACAAACTCATGGGACCCAGCAGAGCAAATCCATTGGACAAGGCAAGAAACTGAATGAAAAGGGACAAAAGCAAAGAATAAAAAAGCCAAGACAAAAAACATCATGACAGCCCTAAATCAGTCCATATCAGTCATAACCATTAATGTTAATGGCCTCAATTCGCCAATGAATAGACACAGACTGGCAGAACAGATTAAGAAACAAGATTTTACAGTATACTGCATACAGGGCCAGAGCTTAGTGGTTCCAGTGGTTCTGGCACCTGCCTAGCAAGCGCAAAAAGTCCCTAGTTCTATCCCTGGTAACCACATACAACAATACCAGGCACAATCAGTACCACGTACCACAGCACTGGACATCGTGGCTCATGCCTGTAATCTCAGCACTCAGGAGGCAGAGGCAGGAGGATTGCTGAGTTCAAGACTTGCCTGGGCTACATAGTGAGCTCAAGACCAGCCTGAACTACAAAGTGTGACCCTGTCTAAAAAAAAAAAAATGCTGCATCTTATTCAGAAAGAAAGACATAGACTGAAAGTAAAAGGATAGAAAACAATTATCCATGTGATAGGAAACCGCAAAAAAAGCAGGAGAGGCTATTCTATTTACAGTCAAAATAGATTTCAAACCAAAATTGATTAAGAGAGACAAAGAAGGACACTACATCCTTGTACAGGGAACAATCCAAGAGAAAGAGATGACATAAATATTTATGCACCAAATTCTAGTGCATCCAACTATATAAACAAATATTAATGGATATGAAAAGCTAGTTAAGCTATAATACAATCATAGTAGGAGACTTCAATACCCCGCTGTCGCAACTAGACAGATTGACTGGACAAAAATATCAATAATTAAATACTTGAAATGAACTAAACATTTGAACTACTGTACTTAATAGATGCCTACAGCGTACTTTATCTCACAAAGTCAGCATATACATTCTTCTCAGCTGTCCATGGGTCATTCTCCAAAATAGACCACATACTAGTTCATAGAACATGTTTAATTAAGTATAAAGGAATTGAAGTTATCCCCTATATACTATCAGACAATAGTGCCTTGAAATTGGAGCTGAATAGCAAAAGAAATTCCAAGATCCTCACAAACACATGGACATTGAACAACACTCTGTTGAACAACCACAGGTCACAGAAGAAATTAAAGAAGAAATTAAACAGTTCTTACAATTAAATGATAACCCCAGTACAACATATAGGAATTTATGGGACACAATAAAAGCATTTCTACAAGGGAAATTCATACCAGTGAGTGTCTACAGTAGGAAAACAGCGAACCCAAATAAACAACCTGATACTGAACATCAAGCTACTAGAAAAAAGAGGAGCAAATGAACCAAAGCTCATACTAGGGAGGATATTAAAAAATCAGAGCAGAAATTAATGCAGTGGAGACTAAGAGAATGATACAAAAATCAACAAATTGCAGAGTTTGTTTTTTAAAAGGATAAAGAAAATTCACAGACCCTTAGCTAACCTTTCTAAAGGAAAGAACAGACTCAAATCCATGCTATTAGCAATGAAAAGGGGGAAATTACCACAGATCTAGTAAAAGTCTAGAGGATAATAAACACTTACTTTGAGAACTTGTACTTCAATAAGATGGAAAACGTAGAAGAAATGGATAGATTCCTAAAAACATGAACTTCCAAAATTGAATGAAGGGGATATAAAAATGTTAAACACTCCAATATCAATCTATGAAATTGAAAATGTAATTTAAAAAAACCCCACTGTCAAAGAAAAGCCCTGGTCCTGACAGCTTTACTGCTAAAGTCTACAAAACTTTTTTTTTTTTTTTTGAGACAGGGTCTCACTTTGTAGTTCAGGCTGGCCCTGAGCTCACTATGTAGCCCAAATTAGCCTTGAACTCAGCAGTCCTTCTGCCTCTGCCTCCCGAGTGCTGGGATTACAGGCGTGAGCCACCACGTCTAGCATTTGGGGTGTACTGATTGCTGGTGGGTGTGAGTCACTGTGCTCAATATCATATTATTGTATATGGTTACCAGGATCAAATCAGGGGCCTTGCACTTGCTAGGCAGGTGGTGGAACCACTGAGCTAAATCTCTGGCCCAAAACTTTTAAAGAAGAGTTAACACCATACTTCTCAATCTTTTTAATGAAATCAAAAGGGAAGCAGTACTACAAAACTCATTCCTTGATTCCGAAAGCAGAGAAAGATCCAACTAAAAAAGAGAACTAAGGCCAATATCCTAATGAGCATTGATGTAAAAATCCTGAATCAGATACAGGCACACAGAACACAGAAAATAATCAAGAAGATCATACATCCTGCTGAAGTTGGAGTAATCCCAGGAATGCAAGGATGGTTCAAAATACATAAATCAATAAACATAATATACTATATTAACAGTCTCAAGAACAAAAACCATATGATCATCTCATTAGATGCAGAAAAAACATTTGACAAAATCCAACACCCATTCATGATCAAAATCCTATGGAAAATTAGAATAGATGTTCTTTATCTCAACCTAATAAAACCTATTTACAAGAAACGAACAGCTAGGATCATACTACATGGTCAAAAACTGAAACTTTTCACACTAAGATGAGGGATAAAACAAGGATGTCCACCATCCTCACTCCTGTTCAATATAGTGCTGGAAATGTTACCCACAGCAATTAGACAAGAGAAAGAAATAAGAGGAATAAAGATAGGAAAGGATGTACATCTGTCTTTCCAATGTGAGTTTTTAAATTCTTTTGGATATATTCCTAGCAGAGGTATAGCAGGGTCAAATGGGACCCGTAGTCCTAGTTTTCTGAGAAATCTCCACACAGATCTCCACAATGGTTGCACAAGTCTGCAATCCCACCAACAGTGGAGAAGGGTTCCTTTCTCCCCACAGCCACGCCAGCATTTATCGTTGGTTGCTTTTGTGATCGTGGCCATTCTTTGTGGAGTGAGATGGAATCTCAATGTTGTTTTCATTTGCATCTCTCGAATGACCAGAAACTCACATTGGAAAGACAGATGGACACCCTTGTTCATAGCAGCTCAGTTTGTGATAGCTCAATCTTGGAAACAACCCAAATGTCCATCAACTGAAGAGTGGATAAAGAAGATGTGGTTTTTTTACAAAATGGAGTATTACTCTGCCATAAAGAATGACAAGATCGATCCATTTAGGTGCAAATGGAGACACCTGGAGGATATACTAATAAGTGAAATCAATAGATCACAGATACACAATTTCCAGATCTTCTCTTTGGCATGAACACCTGTAGATGCAAATGAGTTCTAGAAAGTAGGACAGCTTTTATAGAGTGGAATATTTCTATAGGAAACTTGGTGTGGGAATGTGATGAGGGGAAGGAATAAATATGATACAAAAAGAAAATAAAAGAGCATGTATAAAGGGGGAGGAGGGGGGAGTGGGTAGGGATATGGGTAAAAATGAGAATTAACTCGTGGCATATACTGGTACAAATTTCCCAATATTATATGTGATTTTGAGATGTATATAAATTGTACCAATAAAGAATTCAATTTAAAAAAAAGATAGGAAAGGAAGAATTTAAACTGTCATTATTTGCTGATGATATGATTCATTATGTAGAAGATCCTAAAAACTCCACCAAACAACTGCTAGACTTAATTAGCAGATTTATTAGTATAGCTAGATTCAAGGTCCATACTCAAAAATCAATAGCATTTTTACACGCAAGTAACAGATTATTGAAAGAGAAATTGGGGAGTCAATTCTTTTCACAATAGCATCCAAAAAATGAAATATCTAAAAATCAATGTAACAAAGGTGGTGAAAACTTCTACTCTGAAAACTACAACACTCTGAAAAAGGAGATTGAAGAGGACATCAGAAAATGGAAAGACAACCCTTGTTCCTGGGAAGGAAGAACCAACATCATCAAAATAGCTATACTCCCACAACTACTATACAGATTCAATGCAATTCTGATTGAAATCTCAGCAGCATATTTCATGGATCTAGAGAAAATAATCCAAAAATTCATCCAGAACCAAAAAAGATTTAGGATAGCAAAAGCAATTCTAGGCAACAAGGACATGGCTTAGGAGGTACCACCATCCCCAACTTGAAACAATACTACAAAGCCACTGTGATAAAAAACTGCATGGTACTAGCAAATAACAGACCTGAGGATCAGTGGAATAGATCAGAAGATCAAGAAACAACTCTAGATACACTAAGCCAACTCATCTTTGACAAAGGACCCAAATATCCTCAATGGAGAAAAGATAGCCTCTTTAACAAATGGTGCTGGAAAAAAATGGGCTTTATCCTTCCAAAGACCAAAGCTAGATCTCTTTCAATGTGTACTAAACTAAAATCAAAGTTAAATCAATGTTGAAGTGGAAATACTAAACCTGCTGCAGAATATGTTACATAGAACTCTTGGAGATATTGGCTTAGAGAAAGACTTTATGAAGAAAACCTCTATAACATGTGAATTAGCAGAAGAAATCAACAAATACGATCTCATCTTATTAAAAAGCTTCTGCAGGGCCAGAGGGTTAGCTCAGTGGTTCCGGCGCCTGCCTTGCAAGCGCAAGGACCTGAGTTCGATCCCCGGTTACCACATATAATGCTGGGCGTGGTGGCTCA
>PVIC010030389.1:0-21929 GCA_004025085.1 Thryonomys swinderianus
TTCTCTTTAGTTTTCATATCTTTTCCTCTCACTCTTGTTCTTCTCCATTCCCCCTCCTTGTTCCCCTCTGGTAGTACCGGGGATTGAACTTGGGGCCTTTGCACAGAGCTATATCCCCAAGCCTTTTAACTTTTTATTTTAAGAAGGGTCTCTCTGATTGCTAAATTGCCCAGGCTAGTTCCAAACTTCTGATCCTCCTGTCTCAGCCTCCTAGAGTACTGGGATTATAAGCAAACACAGCCATGCCTGACTGCTCAAATACTTACTAAATAAATTCCAGTGCCCTTCTCTCTTGCTGTCTTCTTGTCATTCCCTTCTAGGGCTTGTGAACCAGGTCACAATTTCTATTATCTCCTTTGAGTTTTTGTACAGTTTTGGTTATTGTTGAGTACCAGATTGTGGAATGAATATCTGTCAACAGTGTTAATAATGCTGGTCTTTTGAGTGCAAAATAGTTTTCTGGAATTGACTATGCTTTTAGTACCAGTTTACAGTTTGTAGTTCTGGAAAAGAAAAAAGATTTAGCCAGCAGTAAGACATTTCCAGAGAGTTCAGTAGGATATTTGTTCACAGATTCATGAAGCTATAATAAAAGAATTAGGAACTTAACTTGTAGATACCAGAAAGTGGGTTTGAAGTTCAGGAAAACCTCTTACCTGTCATCACAGACACTGCTGGTCTTGTGAATAAGCCACTTTAAAACCAGGTTTTTACACTTTTATGTGCATAGGGACCATCTGAAGATCTTACTCAACTGCAGGTTATGGCCCAGGGGGTTCTCAGAACCAGGCTTTTCAAGTTCCTGGTAAGGCTAATGTTCCTGTTGGTCCTTAGATCACATTTTGTGTAACATTGTGAAGCACTTTCTAGAAAATTAAGCTGGAATTTGTTCTCTGAAAATATGCAGCTGTATCTTATAGTTTCCAGCAAGGCAGATTTTCTGAGGGAAAACTTAAAAATAACTAACTCAGTTCAATTAGAAAATTTGTCACCATTTCCTACACTTAAAAATAGTACATCTGGCACTGGTCAGCCCCTAAAACTGCTTTTGAATAACACTGCTGGTTACACTGCTCTAATTAACTTACAGCTTTCTTTCTTCAGGTTTTCTCAGCTTGGAGAGACCCTGATCCTAGCACTAGCTCCACTGTAGTTATCCTAGCAGCGAGAACTGCTTTTAAAGCAGAAATATGCTGCAGAGGATTGACAGTTCAAAGGCCGTGTTTATGATGAGACCTTCATGTGTATTGATTGTTACCAGGTTAGCACTGTGCAGAGACCTTCTGCAAGGGCATTGGTCGGAATGGCCAGAAATGGAAAGGGCAGTGTTCAGCTCAAACTCTGTAAGTGAAATGTGGCATCTGCTTACCCGTGTTCAATAAGCTCTTTGACATGGCTATTTGAAGATTCTACTAACAAGATGGCCTTTGTATTACAGGTCCTTTGCAGCCAGTGAGATACCATATTTATAACACATGAAGGAGGAGGTTGCTCACCATGTTCAGGTAAAAGGATGGTGTGTGGAGCGTGAATGATGAATAGGACTGAATGACACATTGTCATTGCATGGGGCTGATTTAGCTTAATTATAACACTGGTGTCATTCTCTCCTGTGTGTATCATGCTCAGATATTTCTGGGCTTCAGAGGGTCTGTGGAAGGGCATCTCAGGGAACTGACATGTATTTGGTGAGCACATACAAACTACCTACTACAGGGCCCTTCTTAACAACCTGTAAAGAAACAAGGCCAGTCGTGAGCAATGCCTTGCCAACTTTTACAGAGTTACTGGGGGAATTATTATTATTGTTCATCTTTATTACCTTATCAGAAACCTTTTATCTTTTCAACATTTAAGTAAATATATGAATGCTGAAAACTTCTAATTAAAGTCTTATCTCTGGCCCTTTATGTGAAACTGTCCTTCTAAATTTCCTTTTAAATAAATGCATGGCTCACAACTTTGATTTGCCCAAATAGGTCACCAAGATTAATTTTCTGTTAATGTTTATGGTTTCTGTTTCTTTCTAATCATCTTTTTTAGAGGATAAAACAGTCTCCATTGGGTAGCGTACTTCATAGGATAGAAGCCATCTTTTTCTCTGGTGGCCTTTTTAGAACTGACATGTAGTAGTGATCTGTGTTTTGGTGACTGAATCTGGTCCATTAACTGATCCAAAACATCTCTATGTAGACCTACAGTTCTGTTTTCTCTGGCAGTTTTGTTAATGAACTTGTTTCTTTTGTTACTCACTTCCAATGGTTTTCTCAGACTCCCTTAAAGGACTCCCAACTCGCTGGCTTAAGTGATAGAACTTTATTCTCTAATAATTCTGTAGTTAGAAGTCCCAAATTCTGCTGGGCATTGTGCACACCTATAACCCGAACACTTAGGAGGCAGAGACAGGAGAATTGCCATCAGTTCAAGGCTAACCTGGGCTACATAGTGAGTTCAGGGTCAGCCTAAACTGTAAAGTGAGACTCTGTCTCAAAACTCAGACAACTAAAAAAGAAAAAAAACATAAAGTTCCAAATAAACATGGTAGCTGGGTTGTTTTGGGGTTATGAAGAAGCATCTGTTTCAGGCCGGCCTTCTAGATGTCTCTATGGCCTGGGCTAGCAGATGGATCTCCTTCCTGTGTCTTCACATTGTCTGATCTTCTATGAGTGTCTATTTCTCTGTTCAAGTTTTCCCTTTTTATGAAAGTACTATTCAAGTTGGATTAGGGCCCATGCCAATGACCTAATCTTAACCATCTGTAAGGACTACATTTCCAAATAAAGTTACAGTTACATATATGGAAGTTTAGGACCTCAGCATCTTTTAGGACTAAACAATTGAAACTATGATGCTATCTAAGGTAAAGGGACTCATTTCTCTTGGTATTTCCTAAAAAATCTAATGATGCTTGCTGCTTAATATTTCTTTAATGATTTGGTGGTGAAGAGCACAGTGGTCATGGTCAAATTTAACTTGAAAAAGCAAACTGCTGTGACCAGCAGTGGGCAAGTATTATGCTGGATCTTAAGCTCAGTGAAATCTTACTTTCAAGATAGTCCAAGTTAGAACACATAATGAATGGGATATGCCTACTGAGATTTTGTTAAAATAAAGTCTGCTCCTCTATCTGGTCCTACCTTTTCTAGCATAGTAAGTGGAATTGCCACCTTGTATGTGTCTTCTGTCAATACATCACGATATCTTCCCAGCTAATTTAATAACTTTTAAATCATATATAGGTGAATTGGTTTCTTTTCTAGCTGTAACATTTTATACTTATTAAATTTAATATCTGTTCCCTGGCTATAATCTACAAATGACTATCCTGAAACACATCTGCTCTCATGACATCTCCTTTCTTCATGTATCCTTAGCTCAGAATTATTAGAAGTTATCATTTGAGGGCTGATATTTGGCTGTTGGTAAAATGTTAAGATATTGGTCTCAAGATAGCACTTAAATGATCTATTTTTTAGAGATGTTTATTTGGGAAATGCTTATATCCTCATGGGTCAGTGTTTTCTGTCTGGCTCTGTAGTGACTTCCGGGAAAGAATTGCTTTTTTAATATGAAAAAGAATCCATGGCCAGGGGAAGATATCCCCCCTAAGATGGGCTGTTTAGTAGTCTTTTGGCTTCTTTATAACTCCTGGGTTAGTGCTGTCTGGGTATTTGAGTGTGAGGGTCAGGCCAAGGCCCCCTGGAAGACTGTATTAAAGGCTGAAACAATGAATTTTCAGGCTGCCCCAGTTGCACAGAGCCTTTCCTGTTTCTGGGGTAAGACTGCAGGCTGTTCTATAGCCAAGTGATAACCTGGGCAGTGACAGCTCTAGATTTATAAGATGACAACATGATGCAGGACAGCAGGTAATCCAAGTAAGAGAAATATTATCACTCCTCACCTATTAGATACTGAAATACATGTTGATTTTTTCTAAAATTGAAGAATGAATTTAGGAACAGTGGTGGTTAAAATTAGGAAAAATTTATTAAGAGAAGAGAAACAGAGGGGGATAGGAAAGTGGGTTGCCTGCCCATTCTTCTTCTCAAAGATGTTTTATGGGACAAAGCCACAAGATGTGGAAGTTATAAAGTAGAACAAAACTGTAAGATACAGTGGAAAATCTCAAGGTGGCAAAAGCATGATTAACCAGTAAGATTAACCAGTAAGTACAGTTGTCCAGATAATATTAAGTGGAGCCCAAATGAGAAAGCTAGTCACTTAGCAAGCAGATTTGGACTTACTGAAAGGAGTGGACTAGGTAGGGATGGTTTGGTCCTCGATTAAGATGATGGATGTCTCTTTAGAATATCAATCACTGCTATTTATCTAGCAGAAAGATATGGGTATAGAAATTTCTTTTTTAAAAAAAATAACCTTCAGTGAATGTTCCTCAATTGTTTTCTATGCTAAGGGCCTAGCCCTGTCTAACTGCCTTATAATAACTTCTAACTTAGCTGTCTGCAATAGACAGGCAGTGGGACATAAAAATAAAAATAAAAATTCATTTTAGCATTTTTCACACTGACATTAGTCCTAAGAAAATTGGTAAATCAAGCAGCAAATATTTATGGTTTGTGTGATGCATGTAGGCAAAGTTCCAACAAATGTCATGTAAGGATGTATAACTTTATCCAGGTGTCATTACAGCTTACTTTTCTGTTCCACTTTATTCATGTGCTTAGTTAGAGTTCTTCTGCAACTTTTTGTGCACACTCTCCTTTGGTTTGTGAAAATCTCTACAGGGCTTCATTAAAATTAAAGCAATTAATTTGTTTTGGTCACACAATGATCAAATCAGAGTGATGGTAGGACTGCCCTCCATTGCCTGCTGGTAGAGCCTAGGAAGCAATTATGTTCTGGTAATTAAATTGCGGTGAGCTAGCAAGTAGAGTGCTCCATGGTATATGCTACTCAGCGATAACACGTGAGGAAGGCTTATTTTATTAACTAACTTATTTATGTGTATCTAATTTCTCTCTATTATTAAAGAGAAAATAGCTCAGAAAATATATCAATAACTAAATATAAAAACTTAGATTATTATGGTTGCAAGTCTTGTCTCTGCTGCTATTTTGCATTCAGTATTTCAGTGCTGTATTTCTGAGAACTCACAGGTATGACTTTCATGGAAGTGTGAAAATATATTCATTATTAAGCTCTGATTTTAGAAAATGGGGAATCATTTTTATCTGGTTAGTTGTAATTAACATGGGAGTTTTAATCTCTTAGAGTGTATTTATGATATTTCAGAAAGTATATTTTATTTTTTAAAAATTTTTTGTGTTGGGCCAGAGATTTAGCTCAGTGGTTCCAGTGTGTGTCTCCCAAGTGCAAGGCCCTGAGTTCGATCCCAGTAACCACATACAATGCTGGGTGTAGTGACTCACGCCCACCAGCAATCAATACCACATACCACAGTAAAAGGCATGGTGGCTCACGCCTGTAATCCCAGCACTCAGGAGGCAGAGGCAGGAGGATTGCTGAGTTCAAGGCTTGCTTGGGCTACATAGTGAGCTGAGGGCCAGCCTGAACTACAAAGCAAGACCCAGTCTCAAAAAAAATTTTTTTTTATATTGGTACATTTTATTGGTACATTATATACATATCACAATTACAGTCCACATTGAGAATTTGTACCAGTATATGACAAAAGTTAATTCTCATTTTTTCCTCCTCCCCTATCTGTCCCCTCCCTATATACAGAAGCACTTCCTTTTTTTTAACATCAATTTTTTCTTTCTTTATTGTTTACCTCTAAACCCCATTACCCTTTGAATATTTACTATTTCACAATGTCAATCATGCATTCTAGAACACATTTATAACTTCAGTTTCTCATACCAGAGAAAATATATGATAGTTGCACATCTGTGGCCTATTTATTTCACTTATGAGTATGTCCTGAAGGTACGTCCATTTGGGTATAAATGATTCAATCTCCTCATTCTTTATGGTGGAGTAATACTCCATTTTGTTAAAAAACCACATCTTCTTTATCCAGTCTAGAGTTGATGGGTATTTGGATTGTTTCCAAGATTTAGCTACCACAAACTGAGCTGCTATAAACATGGGTGCACATATGTCACTGTGATAGGAATCTTTTTTTGTTTTGTTTTTTTTGAGACAGGGTCTTGCCCTGTAGTTCAGGCTGGCTCTGAGCTCACTATGTAGCACAGGCAAGCCTCAAACTCAGTAATCCCCCTGTCTCTGCCTCCCGAGTTATGGGATTACAGGCATGACCCACCATGCCTGGCACTGTGGTATGTGGTATTGATTGCTGGTGGGCATGAATCTCTATGCCCAGCATTGTAGTTACTGGGGACCGAACTCAGGACCTTGTGCTTGCGAGGCAGGCACTAGAACCACTGAGCTAACCCTCCGGCCCTGTGATAGGAATCTTGTAATTCTTTTGTGTATATTCCCAAGAGGAATAGCAGAGTCAAATAGAATCTCTAATCCTTATTTTTTGAGGAATCTTCATACTGATCTCCATAATGGTTATACTAGTTTACATTCTCACCAACAGTGGAGAAGGGTTCCTCTTTCTCCACAATCTTGCCAGCATTTGTTACTGGCTAATTTGGAGATAACCATAATTTGGGAATAAGATGAAATCTCAGTCATTTTCATCTGCATCTCTTGAATGGCCAGTGACTTTGAGTATTTCTTCATATAATTCTTAGCTGCTTTTACTTCTTCCTCTGAAAAGTGTCTGTTCATTTCAGATGCCCATTTTTGAACTGGCTCTTTAAATTTGGAGGGACTGATTTTTTAAGCTCTTTATATATTCTAGAAAGTAGCCCTTTGTCTGATGAATTACTGGTAAAGATTTTTTCCCATATTGTTGGTTGCCTTTTTGCTCTGCTGATGGTTTCTTTTGCTGTGCAGAAGCTTTTAATAGAAAGAGATCTCATTTGTTGATTTCTTCTGATAGTTCTCATGTTACAGAGGTTTTGTTCATAAAGTCTTTCCCTAAGCCAATGTCTCCAAGAGTTTTACCTAACCTGTTTTGCAGCAGGTTTAGTGTCTCTTTTAATATTTAGGTCTGTCATCCACTTTGATTTTAGTTTAGTACATGGTGAAAGAAATGGATCTAGCTTCAGTCTTTGGCAGGTTGAAACCCAGTTTTTCTAGCACCATTTGTTAAAGAGGCTATCTTTCCTCCATTGAGGATATTTGGCTCCTTTGTCAAAGATGAGGTGTCTTAGTGTATCTGGCATTGTTTCTGGATCTTCTAATCTATTCCACTGATCTTCAGGCCTGTTTCTTTGCCAGTACCATGCTGTTTTTATCACAGTGGCTTTGTAGTAAAATTTCAAGTTGGGGAAAGTGATACCCCCTGCCGTGTCCTTGTTTCCTAGAATTGCTTTTGCTATTCTAGGTCTCTTGTGATTCAGATGAATTTTTGGATGCTTTTCTCTAGATCTGTGAACTATGCTGTTGGGATTTCAATTGGGATTGCATCGAATCTATATAGTAGTTGTGGGAGTAAAGCCATTTGATATGTTGGTTCATCCTATCCAGCCTGAACTACAAAGTGAGACCCTACCTCAAAAAAAAAAGGATTATAAGTACAATCACTTAGATAATATCGGCCCAATGGGAAATCACAAGGTGGACATGAGGTGGGACAAAACTATAATCAACCAATAAGAGTACAACAAGTATAGTGGCTTAGGTAATATTGACTAAATGGGGATCAAAAGGGAAGTGAGTCAGGTAGCATGAATGCAAGGAAGGAACAAGGATTTTCGTAAGGGATGGGTCAGGAACCTTTCCTGGAAGGGAATGGGTTATGGTCTTAGTCCCCTCGCTAGATGATTGATACCTATTTAGAATATCAGTCACTGCCATATATCCCCAGAAGAAGTACTGGTGGATATAGTAATTTCTTTTTATAATGCTAGCCAGTGAATGTTCCTCAGTTGTTTTTCTCTGGAGGACCTGCGTTAATCTAGAAGTAGGTGGTGAGTATAGCTGTTTCTTTCTATAATGCTATCCAGTGAATGTGCCTCAACTGTTTTTCTGTGCTGAGGCCCACCTTGTCTCACTGCCTTATAATAATTTCTGACTAATTTAGCTATCTGCAGTACTATGATGGAGCTGTGTTCTACCTGTACTACCTATACTACAATGGGTTGAGTGACTTAGGAAATGCTTTATGCAAGAGATGATGTTAGAAGGATCAACATGGTGGACAAAACATTTCAAAGAAGTTAGAGGATGCATTCACAAGGAGGTCTCAGAGCAGAGTGTGTGTGTACTCTATTATTTCAGTATTACTAGAGAATACAGTAGAAAAAGGGAAGTGGGAATGGTTGGGGTTCTGAATGAAGGCAGAAATCTGATCTCAAAGGTCTTTTTACACATTGAAAATTCTTCCTTTTCATTGTATGCGTACAAATAGCATCTAGCCACCTTCCATTCATCCTTCACACTGAAGGAAAATGACCGAAGTAATAAGTGCATGTATCTTCTTGCCATAGGACACTCTTTCTTGCTTCCTGCTTCCTTTCTTATTCCTTTAAATAATTTTCTCATCTTGTTTGGTCTACTTAGCTTCTCACACACAATTCACTGTATTTCACTCTTCACTTCCATTTCCCAAATCCTCCTGGTTTTCATGGCTTGCCTGAGATCTAGATCCTTTAGGAAACTACTCACAAGTGACTTACCTTCTTTTGACCTTCAACAGAACTGTCGATGGACTCTTCATTTTACAACTTTTGTATGCTTCTCTATATCACACAGTATTTGTATAACCAGAAAGATACCCATATGTTGAAGGAAGGGGCTGCATAACCATCATGGACTTGTTTATGCTGAAAGTGCAGCTTCTCATGTGTAACAGACACCACAGTGACTTTTATTAAAAGAATGGGGGGAAGCAGAGTTCCTGTAATTTGTAAGGCTGTTGCAGAGGTGGAACTGAGGGATTGATTAATTGTCATGTGGACGAGGCAGTGGTTAATGTAATATCCAGATGAAACACTGGTAGGGTAGAATAATTGTCAGTGAAGGCTGAAAGATCACAGTAAACAGAGGCAGATTGAAGTACAGAAAAGAGTTCCAGTTTAACTGACAATCAGTGAAACTATTCTAACGTTTTAACATGGGAAGAAAACACTTAGGCATTAAGCCATGTATGATTGTCTTTGACTGGGAGTGACAAATAGTCTAACAGGTAAAAATACCTATATTGCATTAAGATGCTCTGCGTCATTGTATGAAATGACCTCTGGAAAACATAATTCAATTTAAGACTTCTCAGTTTCAGATCTGGAGACAATCACAGATTCAGAAATATATTTATGAAACTCTGTTGCCACTGAGCTTAAAAGACCATAATCCCATTACTTGTGATTTTGAAAAGGGTAAACATGAATAACTGAAAAGAGATATTGATTGAAGAAGTAATATGAACAGGAATAATGGAATTAAAGTAATTGAGGCAATATTGGGCCTAATGGACCTTGTTCTCTTAATGCTTTTCTTCTGGTTTGTATTGAGTTGGTTCTAAAGTCAATTGGAGTATGTGCACCGAAAGAGAAGGGCATGATGGAAGAATGAGTATTGCTGTCTATAAAAAAATCAATCTGTTGTTCTTAAGGAAGAACATCAATCAGTTTGTGAAATCAATTAACTGGAATTTTTATTTTTCAGCCTATAAGGTAATGAAACAAATGATGAGGGAAGACTGTGCACCACATGTGTAGTAGATACTCACCAAGTGTTTCTTAGAAAGCTAAAAGATATTAGGGATTTAGTTTAGAAACTATATCATCCTAAGTCCTTTCATTATATTTATTTTGTTCTATCCCTTTTACTTGACTGCCTGTAAAGTAAATTACTCAGCATTATTGATTCTTACTCTAAAGTGAATTCTCTCAAATTTCTACCATCAGGCAGGCCAGGGCAGCTCTGTGTGACTGTGTGACCTTGGGCTCTGGATTGCTTAGTGTCTTAACTTTTGTATTTCTTTTCTTGGTGATTAGACTTTCTGCTCTCTATATAAGTAGCAGAATATAATTTTTGAAATCTAACTTCGTTGACAGAATTGCCTTTCAGAAAACCTGTCTCATCTTTGTCTGCAAATTATAGGCCTGTTGTATTTTAGAATTTATTCCCTATGATATTACTTTGAAGAGTGCATTTAAACCTCTGCTTCCCATCCACATTTTACCTCCACCTGTCTACCTAGACCCTCTGGGGCAACAGATTTATCTCTTAATTATATCATTGAAGTTTTTGAATATATACATTGTTCTACTTGGGCTCCTCATACCTATATCCATCAAACTATAGACTGCTGTGCTTCATGTAATAGTGATTTTTAAAAATCAAATTATGAAGGCAGTTATTCAGTGGGATAAGTGATGTTACAATCTAGAAAATAGCAGATGCATAATACCAAAGTTGGTTTGTCTACAGTTATTTCAGTAATAATAAAATATTTTTAATGTTTTCATTGATTTTTTTTTTTAAGTTTGTGAGATGTGTTCTCACTTTGTAGTTCCAACTGGCCCTGAACTCACTATGTAGCCCAGACTAGCCTCAAACTCAAGCAATTCTCCTGCCTCTGCTGAGTGCTGGGATTATAGGCATGAGCCACCATGCCTGGCTAATGATGTTTTTAAAAATCTCTGTGAGAGTATAACTTTATTTATTTATTTATTTATTTATTTATTTATTTATTTATTTATTTATCTATTTAGGTACTGGGGATCAAACTCAGGACTTTGCACTTGCAGATAGGTGCTGAGCTGCTGAGCCAAATTCCTGGCCTTTGTTAGTTAAAGACTGATTTTAAGAAATCTTTTCTCCACTGAATTCTTAGAATTTCATTCACTTACCTGGTTTGTCTCTCAGAATACTCTTTTTTGGGGGCTTGTTATCAATGCAGACATCCTTTCAATAGTTAACCCTTTGAGAATTTTTCAAACCTGTTGTTAAATAAGGTCATTGTTTTGTTTCCCCAAAATGCTCATCTAGTTGAAGATGTACTATTGTGGAAGAGCATGTGATTATTAGTTTTTTTAACCTAATCTTCAAGTTATTATGTTTCTTACTTTCTATGTCTCCTGAACATTGAACCTTTTCTCAATATTGAAAATAAAATTGAAAAAGAAATGGAGGAAAATGAAAAGAAAACTGAGTAATCCCATTTCAGTGTCAATGTAAAAGGATGGGTGTTTGATAGGTTTAAGGTGACCCTGCTGAAATTTAATTAAAATGACATTTGAGAGATGTATTTTAGAAACACACACCTGTAACAACAAAGAAATGAGTGAATAGCCAGTGTTTTGGAATCTGGGGTATGGATGTATAAGTTGTAACTTACTTAGAGCTAAGAAAAGTAAGTTTTAACTGACAGAAATGAAAGGAAGAAGTAGTTTAGTTTGTACTAGATGAAATCTACAAAAGGTCAGGAACAAGAGATCCTAGAAATTAAGGAAAGATTGTGTTTAAGCTTGTGGTTGAAAGTTCAGGTTAGTTGCAAAGCTTTATACAAGCGTGTGCCCTTTTCTACTTCATGAGAGGAACTAGATTTTTCTATCTTTTTTTTAGAGATAATAAAACAGAAGTTTTCTGGACTGGATTGTGGGAAAAATTGGCATTTTTTTTTTTTTTTTGAGACAGGGTCTCGCTTTGTAGTTCAGGCTGGCCCTGAGCTCACTGTGTAGCCCAGGCAAGCCTCGAACTCAGCAATCCTCCTGCTCCTGCCTCCCGAGTGCTGGGATTACAGGTGTGAGCCACCACACCCAGCAAAAATTGGCAATATTATACACACACATATACATATACACACACATACCCTTCAAATTTGGTGGATTATGTTGATTCACCAAATTCTAAAAACCAAAGCATCTTGTTCCTACTGTTGGCCTGTGGGCAGCCACGATGAAACTGTACTTGTAGAAGACCAGGAGATTTTTCTGGGGATCTAAGCTGAAAATAAAACTCAAGTACTGATATCAGAGTTTTTCAAAGGAAAGATTTGGCCAGCACAATTCTAAAATAAATCCATATCAATAATCCCTTCTCTATTTCAAACCTTCCTATTGACTTTCTAGTCCCCTACTCTTTTCTGTTTTTTTTTTTTGAGACAGAGTCTCACTTTGTAGTTCAGGCTGGCCCTGAGCTCACTATGTAGCCCAGGCAAGCCTCGAACTCAGCAATCCTCCTGCTCCTGCCTCCCGAGTGCTGGGATTACAGGCGTGAGCCACCACACCCGGCAAAAATTGGCAATATTATACATATACATATACACACATATACATATACACACACATACTCTTCAAATTTGGTGGATTATGTTGATTCACCAAATTCTAAAAACCAAAGCATCTTGTTCCTACTGTTGGCCTGTGGGCAGCCACGATGAAACTACTTGTAGGAGACCAGGAGATTTTTCTGGGGATCTAAGCTGAAAATAAAACTCAAGTACTGATATCAGAGTTTTTCAAAGGAAAGATTTGGCCAGCACAATTCTAAAATAAATCCATATCAATAATCCCTTCTCTATTTCAAACCTTCCTATTGACTTTCTAGTCCCCTACTCTTTTCTGTGTTTTTTTTTTTTTTTTTTTTTTTTTTTTTTTTTTTTTTTTTTTTTTTTTTTTTTTTTTTTTTTTTTTTTTTTTTTTTTTTTTTTTTTTTTTTTTTTGAGACAGAGTCTCACTTTGTAGTTCAGGCTGGCCCTGAGCTCACTATGTAGCCCAGGCAAGCTTTGAACTCAGCAATCCTCCTGTTTGTGCCTCCCGAGTACAGGGATGACAGGTGTGAGCCACCACACCCGGCACTGTGGTATGTGGTATTGATTGCTGGTGGGTGTGAGTCTCCATGCCCAGCATTCTATGTGGTTATCAGGATCGAACTCAGGACCTTGAGCTTGCGAGGCAGGCGCTGGAACCACTGAGCTAAATCTCCGGCCCTCTAGTTCCCTACTCTTAAGTAGCAGCAGAAAACCGGGCATCACCAGACATTTAGGTGCTGTCAGGAAAAGTAGGATCTAAAGTCTATAAACAGAAGAAAGGAACTTGGAGAAAACAAAACATTTGTAGGAAGAAAAAAAGTTTTTCAGGGAAAAGATAAAGATACTGTAACTATGGAATTCAACACAATTTATAATGGTTAGAAGACAAAGTTAAGGAAATTTCCTAGAACTTGAGATAAAAAGAGAAAGGATACATACATACATACAGGAAAAAAGAGAAACATACAGGATTGGCTTATGAGATCAAAACATCCCAAAACAGCACTACTAGAGGGACAGAATGTGGAAAATGAAGGGCAGAAAAGCATCCCATGGAACAGTTCAAACAGTTTAAACTATTCAAAGTTAACAAACAAGGCATCATTGTGAAATGTTACAACTGCAGGATGTGATCCAATGAGTAAAGCAATGGATTGAAAGATCCAGATCCCCAGAGAGGAGACCAATATGAGACCTTGGTGAAAAGACTTTTTAAAGGGGAAGGATCTGAAAATATCAGCTGCACAGCAGGGGTAGCGATGAGCTGATACAAACTGGAGTAGGTAAGGGGATCCAGGAGAGACCACAAGATAATCATTGAAAAATATTTCATATGTGCATACAAAAAAGGAGATTTAGAAATCTAAATTGGGAGGTCCACATCAAATGAGCAATGTAAATTCATGGAAAACCAAAAGTAATACAGAAAAAGAGATATAGCAATGGAGATCACATAATTCAGTACCATTAATCTCTCCCAAACTTTCATGATATAAACATGTATATGTAGTAATACTAAGATTGTGGGACAGTTCTTTAAGAATGTGAACATGAGACATGTACATACGTGTGAGAGGAACAGAACTACCCCTCAAGTTCTTCACTGGAAGTTCAATAGGCAACACCTAAAATTGAAAAAAACTAAGAGATAATAATAACACCGTGTTATTAAATCAGTGCATCTTTATTTTTGGCTCCTATGGTACATATAGAAAGTGATATCATGTAGCAAACTTGAAAGAGCTCTCTGGGAAATATTAAATACTCATAGAACTTTCAAATAAAATTATTTTGGAATTTTAAGTGAGAAACCTGACCTTGATTTCTGAACCTAACTTTTAAAACCAGGGGTGAGAGAAGTAAAAAAGGCCCTCAGTGACAAGTCTGCATATGTGCAGCAGTTCTAGGATTTCCTAGAGCAAAATAATTCTTAAGTGATTTTTAAAGTGAGGTTTGTATTTAGGATTAAAATTAGAACAATAAATAGATCTGCTACTTCAGTTACATTAGTGTAACTTCACAGAATGTCATCAAGATTTTGGGTTCCCTATAGCCCCTGATTTAAGTATAAAGGAGATGCAATATGTGTACGTAAATTAATAAATTTAAAATCTTTTAAGTGTGAACAAAAATATTGCTTGCATGTCTGGAATGGCTAAACATGGTTCTTGATGATTTCAGTGATTCTGTTCTTGAATTTTTGTTAGATACTGTTTTAGTATGGATCTTAAACCTGTGGCAAAGGCCCTGGTGTACAAAAATTGGTCCCTGGCTCCTGGTGCTACTGGGAGGTGATGCAGCCTCTAAGAGGAAGAAGCCTGATCACTGAGAGGACCCTGAGATCCTGGACGCTGTTCTCTGCCCCTTAGCCTCCTAGAGCTGAACAGCCTCCTCTGCCACAAACTACTCTGAGGTACTGTGTGGCACAGGGTCAGAGCAACAGGGCCTAGGGAACCATGGACTGAAACTTGTGAAACTGAGCCACAAGAAAATCTTCCTCTTTTAAAATTTATTATCTTGGTGTTTTGTTTTCATAAAGCAAACCAAATACAGTCAATGTCAGTGATGGAACATACAAATAGTGTTTAACAAAAAAAATTTAAGTAACTTTACCAGTATTCCAAATTTCATAACAGATAAATTATATTGAAAATCTAATAATATTAGCTTTTTTCTTCACTAGACAAATGCAGTACTCTCATAAGTCCAATAGGTTCCAAATCCAGTTGAGCAGTTCAACTATGAGTAATGAAAAAGAGTGCATTATACTCAAAAGGAAAGGAGTTTCTGATACTCATAAAGACAGGGTTTAGGCAGCTCCTGCCAGTTTCCTCTATTCCCAGCTTCAAGAGTCTTGTATTCAAGTAGCTGGAATACAGACTCCTCAAGCAGCCAATGCTGTGTGTGCATCTTTCCAATGCAGAGTGGTGCTTTCTGTTGAAGTAAGTGTCCTCAGTATTTCCATGCCTCTCAACAAGAGCAGTGAGAACCAGATATTGCGACCATGGAGAAACTGATGGTCAGGTGATACCTTATAGCAGACCTGGAACTGATTTATACTACAGTACTGTAGTAGTCCTACCAGTCGGAAAGCTCTGATTTACAGATAGGGAAGCAAATTTCAGTTTACACAAAGAATGGGAAGCAGTTACCTCCAATGCCAAGTACTGTGTTACAGTTGAGGCTGCATTTTCAGTAAATTGGTTTAAATACAAACTAATTTTTTTTTTCTTTTGAGACAGGGTCTCGCTTTGTAGTTCTGGCTGGCTCTGAGCTCACTAGGTAGCCCAGGCAAGCTTCAAACTCTGCAATCCTCCTGTCTCTGCCTCCTGAGTGCTGGGATGACAGGCGTGAGCCACCACGCCCGGCACTGTGGTATGTGGTATTGATGGCTGGAGGGTGTGAGTCACCACACCCAGCATCGTATGTGGTCACCGGGATTGAACTCAGGACCTTGTGCTTGCGAGGCAGGCACTAGAACCACTGAGCTAAATACCCAGCCCAAATACAAACTAATTTTTAAAATATCTCTTTTCTTCATATGAGGTCTTTCTGACCTTTTTACCTTACCAGGAGAGAGGAGAGAGCAACTTTGTTTTTCTGGTACTAGGAATTGAACTCAGAACTTTGTGCTTACTAGGTAGGTGTCACGCTACTGAGCTAAATCATCAGCCCTCAGAGTGAACAACTTTCAATTCTGTTTTCTTGAGTGAATATAAAATGTGTATAGTTGTAGACTGTGGTCTACTTCTTACTTGGAGTCAAGGTTGTGGATTATCTAGTGCTTTCTTCTCCCTCAAGGAGTAATATAAAAATGAACAATAAATATAAAGATAGTAAACTGCATTTTCCAACAAAAGGAAAGAGAAATTGAAATAAAATAGAAGCACAGCTTGTAGTTTGAAAGTTCATGTTATTATTTTTCTATTGTCTCTTTAACATACTACCAGGGGAAATAGTAATAATGTTTTAGGGGAAAAGTCCCAAAACTGATAGCCACTTTTTTTTACTAAATCAGCCAGAAAAGAAGAAAGACACTTGAAAACACACAGTGAAAACACTTCCTCTGTAGAGGGGATAAAAGTGTGGCCTATTTGGTGCCTTCAGGATTTGGAGCTGAAATTGGAAACAGTGGTGCTTTAAATTGGTGCTCTGCTAATGGGCTTGCTGATTTGTTCTCATTTTTCAGGCTTCAAATATGTTCTTAAAGTCCTCAAAGGGGTTTTATACTTCTGGCCTGAGGTCTCTGTGCTTCTTTTTTCCCTTTGTTGTTCAACCCTTATATTGTTTTTCTCTGATTTGTCTTGTGAGAAGTTTGGAGTAATGTATGGCAGGCACCAAGTAAGTGGGATAAGGCTTGTGGCATGTGTTGATGATGTGAGTCTTAATTTTTAAAAACTTTACATATTTACCAGTGATGCTTGAAAAATACTGGTATTCTTTTTTCCTACATTACTAATTACAATTGCAAATACTGCAAAATGTGTTAGAATGGCTTCTCACTGTTTCAGGGCAGAGCATCATTTTACCCACATAATGGCTATTAAATATTTAAAAAACAATTTTCCAAAAATACATCCATAGCTATATGAAGCACATACATAAGTCACAATGAGAACCGGCTAATAATATTTGCTTAGGTATATTTGTACACTGAGAACTTGCCAAATATTTGAGATTTTCGAGAGGTTTCTTATTTGAGAGTCATGAGGACAAAAGGTAAAAATAGGGGTTCTTTCAAAAGAAGTCCAGATAATTATTTCTTCAGGTATTTATACATTTTTGTTCCAGGATGTACTGGATGTGATCCCCAAATTCTATCATTTGAAACAGGAATAGTAGAAAACTGATAAGCTGGCTGTTTTGAAGGTGAAGGCCAAAAAACTTTGAATTTTGAATTTTCCCAATGAAAAATGAACAGATGTCATTTTTTTTATTGGTAAGTGATCTGTGTTTAGAGTGGAGATTCAAAAGAAAGCAGGAACATATAGGAGTTGTCGTGGGAGCTCAGGCTTTGTACCACTGTGCCATGTGGGGGAGGTACTGCAGGCAAGAGAAAGGGAGGGAAGAGAGGGTGGCAGTTAGCACCTTGTAGATCTAGGGAAGAAATTTAATTTAAGGAGAAGTAGTGGAAACATTTGGCAACAATTGACATGATAAAAATGATATTTAGGAGAGAAGATGCTCTCCATGGACTTCAACGTGTCTCAGAGAAAGAACTGCTGGGACATGGTAAGTAGGACTGGAGAATAGGGAAAAGGAGAGGGGTTTGAGTGATGGCAAGACTGACGGGAAGTCAGAGTTACAGGGAAGTCACACATGACTGAGGCTGAAGCTGGATTGCTACCGTGGCAAATACACTAACTCCTATTTCCAGCATCCAAAAAAAAAAAAAAATTAGAAAAGCAAAGCAGCCAAAAATTACCTAGCAGATGTCCAGCTGCTTTCTGGAGCAGTCCAGTTCTCCTCTCAGCTTACAATTTGTGGAACAGTAGGCAAAAAATAGGAATATGGTAAGTTGATCAGTTGTTTTCAATGTGCTGTTACCTACTCTCTTGCTCCTCTTGTTCCCAGAAGATCCTCCTGACAGCAGTAAATAGAGGGCCATGAAGGAATGAGCGGTCAGGGAAAGGAGCCCAGGTCTGGAAAGCATCATGCACACAAAGTAATCAGACCCGGTGTGTGGATAAACACTCCAACATGGAGTGAGGACAAGAGGAGCAGAGTCCTGCAAGCAAATACTGTGAGCTGCTTTGTGGAAGGGCTAGGAGAAAAGGCAGTGTTTGAAGTGATATTAAGCTCATGAAATGCTTTGCTCTCAACATTAAATGGATATTTGCTTCCTGAACGCAAACTGTATGATTTGTGATTTTAAGCTATAAAAGAAGAGACAGTTTGATCCCTCAGGACTAATACCTACAGTTTAAATATGTCAGGGTGAACTTCCAAACCATGTCTGAGCAAGTATTCGACCACTAGAAGGGTCTTCATGAGCCTTTCACCTTCTACAAATACTCTTCATCCAATCCTTAGAGTTAACTATGAAATTCTTTAAGTGGTTATCAGGAAGAAATTCCCAACCTAAAGTAAAGTGCTTATTTAAACAAAGAATACATTAAATTTTACATTGCCCTATTTATCTCATGTATGTATGTATTAACAAGTTCATGACAGGTTGTCATGATGGGGCTGTAATTTCTATGTCTTGCTGCCAGATGACTTGAACCACTGATGGTACATGAACGACTATCCTATAAGGTGGCTGTTTATTAATTTTATTAGTAAAAAGACCAATAAAAGTGATTAGACCCATTTATACCACCAGTGTTACAAGCTGCCTGATGGGACAGTCATGGAGGTACAATTGGTTGTTGAAGCCAGAAGGAGAGTATTAAAAGATCAGTTTTAAGCAATTGATTTTTCAGATCTGGGAATTAACAAGTCCAAAACCCATAGGACAAGCTGTTAGGCTGGAAACTCAGGCAGGAGTTGATGTTGTTGCCTCGAGCCTGAAATCTGTAGGGAGATTGGCAAGCTGGAAAGTTAGGATTTCCACAGTAAAATCCCGAAGCAATTTTTTTTTTTTTTGAAATTCAAGCTTTGCTTTTAAAGCCTGCAACAGTTTAGATGAAAACTATCCACATTATCAACAATCATCTCTTTACCCAAGGTCAAGTGATTATGGATCCTGACAATCTCTACACAGTGACATTCAACATGGTCTTGGGCCCAGCAAGTGAGCACACAGTATAGCCAAGTTGATAAATATTTTATTATCCCAAACCTCTCATTTTACCTCTTACTGTATAGTGCTCCTTTTTCTAAATGCTATGATTTTTGTAACAGTAAGATTCTGCTAGTGATTCAGTGGTAATAATTTTTCTGATATAATTGAATAAAATAATCTTTTAAGAAGAAGGTAGTATTAGCAACTTACCTTTTACCTCAGTGCTAAACAGACTGGCCTGTTTGACTGTCAGCTGGGCTGAGCATGGGGTGTACAGGTTTTGACTGCACTCTACACTGGTGGTAAACTTATGGTGCACGTGTTATTTGTTTTTAAGACAAAGGATGTTAATGCATGAGGTTTTCTTTTCAAAACTAAAACCTCAAAGTTTAGGTTTAATTGTAGTGTTGGCACTTCGCAATAAATTAGTGGGTTTTGAGTTGCAGTTTGGTCACTTTCTCTAAAAGGTTTGCCATCACTGAGCTAGGTCATTGACTTCTCAAGGTCCGCAGTGGGCCTGCTCAGTTGACTATGTGACAGTCACTCGGAATGTGGGGAGTTAATATTTTCTGGGAAGAATTTTAATGTTAGAATTTACTGTCTTTTGCACATATAAATTTGAAGCCTTAATGTTATGCTCTTTTGGTTATTTGCATTTAATATGCATGCAAATTCACAATGTATACTATATGCTGAGAACATAATTTATAAATCAGTACTTTCTGTGGTTGTTAGCAATTTTGGATGCTTTAAAAATTAATACTTTGAAGAAATATATGTTTTCAAATTTATTTGTGGTATTTAGTTTCCGGAGAAAAGTCAGAAAGGTAGACCTCTGCTGTAATGTTCTGAGTGTTTTAAAAAGTTACATATATTGGAAAAGGTTAGAATGCTTTTGTTTATCTTTCTTATGAATGGGTTTGGAATAGGTATTATAGATAATTATTTCCATTAACAGTACTGAAAAATATGTTTCTGAAACATGTTTGCAACTCACAGCATTCCAGTACAACTGGGGCCGAGTTCACTTCAGTGATAAACACACTTTGAAAAACACAGTAGCATGTTACACTTCTAAGTGGAAGAAGACCTGTTCACAGCATCACAGAGAGCAAGAGCATCCCAGAGAGGGCTCTGTAGCCTTTCTGGATGCCTTTTAGGCTTGTTGCATTGGCAACTCAAGCACAGCCACCCACCCTTTCCCAGGCAGGGAGCTCCAGTTATCCCTGGTTCTGCTGTAACCTTTTCCTCTTCCCCCTCAGATGCTGTGGTGAGGTTCTGCACTGCATCTGCTGGCAGCTGCAGACTTTTCCCTGGACATCTTCAGCCCACCATGAGCTTCTGTTCTTTCTCCTTTAGGCCATCCTCACAGGCTCCTGGATTCTCTGTGCTTGGCTCTTCCATCATTCTAAAGCAAGGCCTCCCTAATTTTCCTGACCAGGAAGGAAGGATAAACCCCTGGTGTGCATTATCTGCAGGGTGCAGACATTTACCCTCAACTTCCGCAGTCTGCTCTGCCACATGAGTTAGAACTTGTTTTAAAACAGTCTTGTCTCTGAGCTGCACATCTTTCATGACTTAGCCACCTCCCCCACCTAACCCGTGGGAGCTCTAAGTTATTTCGTCCTTCTCTCAAAGCCAGGCCTTTTAATGTGATGACAAAGACTCTCAGTGACATATTCTCAGGGAGGCACCATCACTGCCACCATGATCACAATATTAGCATGGATTTCTTTGGTCACGTGTGAGCCTAATTTTGCATTTGCACGGGATAAGCTAAGTCCAGCTCCCTATGGACATCCTTTCAAATCTAGGTTGGGACATCTGAGTAATTCTTCAGCGTGTCCAGAGGTGTAGTGCAGGTTAGCATCTGTCTTGGCTTGTTGCTTGGGCACAGTTGGATCTGCCAGAGTTAAGCGGCTCCCATTCCTCTCCACTTTTTCCCTTAGTGAAGGTCTCTTTAATTAAGCAAATGTTGCTAAAATACAAAGCTGAAGGAGCCTATTTTCTAATGCATTTTTGACCTAAAGGTGCATGATTTCCTAATTTCCAGGTACACAACTGATAGGCCTTGACTTATAGGATATATGTGAAAAACAAGAATCATACCAAAGTCTTCTGTTAAGAGAGGAATAGGTGAAAAAGAAAGCCAAATTTGCTACTTCTCTTTTAGAAGCTATGAATGATATGCAGTCCTGCTTTTGAGATGACAGTGCTTGATGAAGATAGTGCAAGGTGAAGATAATTTAATTTTGTATTAATAATATTCAGGCAAAATATTCAGTAACATCTTCTCTTCATTTCCCTTCCCTTCTAATCCCCTGACTTCTCTCCTTTGTCCTTTCTTCCCCTTAATCTCTTCTTGTCTCCTTTCTCTCTCTCTTCTTCCCTTTCTGTTATTAATCATGGTACCTAACAAACATTTAAAGTATTGTAACTTGCTCAGAGATATATTTTTGCCAACTTAATAGATAACTCTAACCACAGCCATCCCCTGAGCTATTGGAGCGGTGCTCTCACTCTCACAGAATGTTTAGGGATATGGAACTACATGCTTAATTTGCATAGAGCCCAGCAGCCCTGAGTGTCTGAATTTGAGTATGGTACTGTTTTGGGAGTCAGGTACCTGCCAATTTCTGTCATGCACTAAGAGATGCCAACAGAGGCTGAATTAAGGAGATGTATCTGAAAGTATCCAGGGATAAAGCTGGGAGTGAAGAAATCTACCATAGACCAGAGTGAGTCACAAGGTCTGGGCATCCCAAAAGTGGCTGATCCTGGTACTTTTCTTGACCTGACTAATTTCTCTTGGCTCCCCAAACAACAACAGGCTCCACCTCAAAACAAAGGAATGATTCTGCAGTATAAAGAGGGCTCTGGCAGGAAGCAAGGGTGAGCAGACAATGGCCTTGGGCATACGACAGTCTATTACATAGGCATTAT
>PVIC010030390.1:0-21958 GCA_004025085.1 Thryonomys swinderianus
TTAAAAACACACAAACAAAAAACAACAACCTGTCTTCTGATGAGGAGAACCAGTTGCTTTTCTTTCTGTCTCCTAACAAGTCACTTTGGAATTTAGGAGACTCTTTATATGCTAATGCATAGGAAAGACACTATTTTCTTCCAGGGAACAAAAATATGATCATTAGGCATGTTGGTTATTAATTCTCTATTTTCTTTAATTCATATCTCAGCTGCATACTCCATTCACAAATCCGTGCTTATAAACATTATTCATTGGTGGGAGAGACAAATAGGTGAGGAGAGCCACATTTAGAATAGCAACCCAGGTTTCCTAGCAGTGAAGACATTTCAGCGAACACCTCGGTCCCCCGAAAGCTCCGTGCTCTGAACCTGCTTGTTATCTGAGACGTGCTGCAAGTCAGTGAGACAGAGAAACAACCTTCCCAGTTACCTTCTAGTGCCAGTTCAAGAGAAAAGGACAAGCCTGTGGAGGAAGTAAGTATAGCTTCACAAAACTCTGGATCTCAAAATATTATGAAAGGGGACCAGGGATTTAGCTTAGTGGTTCTGGCATCTGCCTCACAAGCACAAGATCCCAAGTTCAATCCCAGGTAACCACATATCACAATGCCAGGCATGGTGGCTCACGCTCACCAGCAATCAGTACCACACACTTCCATGCTGGGCATAGTTGCTCACGCCTGTAATCCCAGCACTCAGGAGGCAGAGGCAGGAGGATTGCTGAGTTTGAGGCTTGCTTGGGCTACACAGTGAGCTCAGGGCCAGTCTTAGCCACAAAGCAAGACCCTATCTCAAAAAAAAAAAGTAAAGAAAGAAAGAAAATATCATGAAAGCATTAGCTAGATCCATAAATGCAGCAGTGGACCCAGCTGAACGTCAGCTGTGCTGGATTTAGACCTGATTCCCTCCAAAGGGCAAGGTGGTTGCAATGGAAAAGATCCTATTTTACTCCCATGACCTTCCAACAATTGTTGTCCCCTTTCAAATTCATTTTTTTCAAATATCCCTATCATGTACTTTACTGAGACATGAAGGATCATATTTATTGACCTAATATGCATTAGTGCCTCAGAAATTCAAAGTTCTGAAATTAAATCTATATAACTCACTTGCTGTTTGGACACAGATAATCATCCAAGTCTGATTCATTAGCTGTATCAGAAGAGTTTTACTTATTTTCATATATGCACCGAAAATCTGAGTGTGTGGCATCAATCTAGTCCATAGGTGGGGCATTAGGTGTATTTTCCAGTCAGGGGTGGGAGACTAATGAGACAGACTGTTGGTTGGACTCAAAATGGAGTATTGTAGACTCTCTGCGGCTGAGTGTTTTTAAATCTGTTTCCTTCAATTATGTCTGCCTCCTTTTCCCCCTGGTTAATAAAATACAGAGTTTTCAGGCCGATTATTTTTAAGTGTATTTGGATCCTTTGTGGAACTGGGAAGTAAATCATCGGTTTATACACAAGGTGGCACCCTGTGATTCCAACCAGGTTTGTGAGAAGAGATCCTGCTAAGAGACTGAGCCACAGCTACACATTTTTATTTACCATCTGGTATTCCCACTGTGGCAAATGAAAAGGTGGAAGTAGATGTTGGACATGTTACCTTTTAGTGTAGACTCCCCTCCTATGTCTCAATGATTCAGAGCTGCCTTTGTAAGGGGCACTGGAACCACAGCACTGATTCCAGCTGATACTAATGAATGCAGACCCCACACTGAGACTACATATGGAAACAACGAAGCTTTATTGGTACTAGGCTCATTGGGGAGCATATGGGGGAGGGGTGGGGATGCAATTCACAAACCAACCCAATTAACTTTCAATTGGGTTTGCTGAAACAGGGAGCCAATTAGAAAGAATGTGACATTTACAAAACTCCGAAATAGTGGAATAGCAACTGTGTTTATTGTTTTAAGGTTTCTTTCAAAATGTAATTTGTCCATCATTTGGAAGCTTCAAGCCCTGATTATGGTTTTGGGAAACGGAAACAAATATAATCTCAATTTTTATAGTTTCTTGATATTTAATTTAAACTACATTTAAACAGTGATTTTTATTTTTTGAATGGGTTTAAAAGTGGGTGTTTATATATTACATTTGTTCTGCTAAATGCAGGTTATTTGGAATTGGTCCAGAGTATATTTGAAGTGGACTGCTTTTAGAATGACTATATGTAGAAATTAAAATAAGCTGTTAAGGTAGTATAACTATTTGAAACAGGTTTTGATAAAGACATTTTGTAAAAGATTGTACTTTATAGTTGAAGATATTCTCTGTTTTTAGCACTGACAATTACAATTACACGATTGTTCAAGTAGATTAGAAATAAATTTTATAAAAAAATAGTATTTATGTAGAAATAAAAACTTTCCAAATGTGAAACAGTGGCCTTCTAGTTTGGGCACTGAATTAGAAGCCAGGAAAGCGCAGAATATTTCTCAACTGAAAAGTATTGTGTTATTTGCCACAAACTATTTTATTCCCATTTCCATTGGCTATCGGGCCAAAAGAAAATGGAGATTTGGGGAGGAAATCAGATATGTGATTGAAGTAAAAGAATGAGAGCAATGCCACTACTACCAGAGCAAACACTGGTCCTATAGTTGAATTCCAGATTTCAAAAGTTTCTTTGACTTGCTTTCATTGGTTCTGAAATTTCTATGGCCAAAGATAAGCCAGATAAAAGCAGATACTGGCAGCAATGGCAAAGGCAAGTGACAGGCCAGCAATGTATACAAACTCCAAGCTGAGGTGGAATGGTGTTGGTAAGTATCTTCAAGGAATGTTATCCAATAAATATATTTTAGATGCCTGTGTGTGTGAGGCATGAGCCTGGGAATACAGATTTATTTTATTTTATTTTTTTTGACACAGGGTCTCACTTTGTAGTTCAGGTGGGCCTTGAACTCAGCAATTCTCCTGCCTCTGCCTCCCGAGTGCTGGGATTATAGGCGTGAGCCACCACACCCGGTACTGTGGTATGTGGTACTGACTGATGGTGGGCATGAGTCACCACACCTGGCATTGTATGTGGTTACCAGGGATTCAACCAGGGACCTCGTACTTGCTAGGAAGGTGCTGGAACCTACTGAGCTAAATCTCTGGGCACCTGGGAATACAGATTGATAGAACAGATATTGTTCATGCTGCTCTTGGGTTCTTCAGTCTTAAGAGTTTTTGGTTATGCACACTAGTTGGAAGGTCTCAGTAATCTGAATCAGCCAATTTAGAAGTGTAAATAGGCAAAAAAACTGAAAAGCTTTGATAGAAGGGGAGAACTATTGAGAAAAACAAGAGCTTTATAATCAGGATAGATCTCTATTTGAACTTTTGGGAGTTATTATTGTTGAAACAATATTCTTAAATTATTATTCACACATAATCTGTCTGAGGCTGTTTCCTTCGTTTTCATTTTTGTTTTTTCTTTGGGTACCAGGGATTGAACTCAGAACTTTATACTTACAAGGCAGGACATAACCACTGAGCTACATCTCCAGCCCTGAGGCTATTCCCTTGGTAAAATTATAATACTCTTTATGAATAAATATAAGAATTATATGGTTATGAGAATTAAGTGGAAATCAATATTAATTCAATTGTTATGAATTAATATAATGGCTGATATTTTTTACTCAATATTTCTTTTTCCAAGAGTAATAATAAATATCAAAATTAGAGGAAAACTATCATTTCTGAACCTGAGAATGCTGGGCATCCAGTTGCAAGCCCTGAATGACTCATTTCTTCACCAATTGCTTTCTTTCTTCTTTCAGGCTTGAACCCAATGATGACCCCCTCTCAAGAACTTTTTGTTCTTCTTGCAGGGACTGGAACTGCTCCAGAGGGTAGCACTCAGAGCAGGACATGCCCATAAGCTTGAGGAAGGTATTGCTTACAAGAAGTGAGTCACAGCGCTTCCATTGTTTCCAATAATAGTGAATGTGAAACAGTCATGCCCACTAAACAATGGTCCAAGTCTTGCTGAGATAAACTGGTGAAGCTACTTAAGACACTACCATGAGGTCTATATCCTCCACCATCTGCCTTCAAGGAGTAGGTGAAAGGGGAAGAGAGAAAGAAAAAGGGGGGGGGAGTACAGAGATGGTAATAAAGATACAGTTTTGATGTCATATAGACCTGACAGTAAAAGTAAATATTTACACTACCCCCCCCCCCACGTTGGACTTTAGCAAACTATCTTCCCTTTTCTGAGCTGTGTTGTTTATCGTAAAACTTAGCCTTCGGTAGGGATTTTTGAGAAGTCTGTGATGGTTAGAGATTAACTGAAAAACCTGGCAAAAAGAAGCTGATGCCTACAATAGCTGGGACTTGAGTCAACCTTATTTCCCCTCCTCTTCAGCGCTTTTCAAACTACTTGAGGCTGGTCCTGTCTCCTTTCTCCAAACTCTCACAGCAACTGCCTGTGGGTGCCATTCGGTAATTAATCATGTACTACTACTCCCTTGTGTCATTTCGTCCATAGTTTTCTTCCACAATTTACACAGGAGAGGGCTGTCTTTCTTTCCAGCTCTTTTCTTCATGTATTTAGCACTGTTATTCCTTTTTAACAACCACGTCTGATTAATGCGAACTCTATAGAACATGAACCTTATCTCAGTTGTCTTCACAGCACCCAGTATTTTACACCCATCCGCCACTTGTCTACGTGTCTGCCTTGACCGAACCTCCTGAATTGAACCCTTAAGATACTAACATTTTTGGAAAGCAGAGAAATATCCGTCACCCACTAAATAAGGAAGCTTGGGTGACAGGTTGAAGTTCACTTGTTGCATCCCGTAGTCGCCAGCCATTAACCCTTGCTGCTGCTCCGAGCATCCTCCCAGGGCAGGCGAGGCTGAGGGCTGATGCGCTTCTTCGCAGAGTTCCTTCGGACGGATGCTGAGAAGGCCAGGGAGCGAGCCGGGGCTGCCCGGGCTGCGGGCCTGAGTGGGCAGACGGGATAGTATCTAACCTCCCGAGGATGCGCGAAGTGGAGAGGCGGAGGAGCCTGCGCTCGCTCGGGGCGCCCGGAGCTGGATAAGCGCTTTTAAGTACAGGCTCGGCGGCGGCGGACGGGCCCCGGCGAGCAGCTTCCTTTCCCGCGCACGGACGTGGGCACACACGCCGCTCGCTCGGCCGGCGCCTTCCTTCCTCCGAGGCGCCCAGCGAGCTCGGCGACGGCCGCGGAGGCTCAGGCGCACGCTCTGGCGCCGCTGAACTCGCGCACCTGGCACCTGCCACCCGGCGACGGCCACGGCGACTGCGCCGGCCGGCGGCAGAGAGGCACCGCCGCCGCTCCGGATCCTGGAAGCGGCCGGAGCCGAGGACACTGCAGCCGGCCGGCTTCGCCGCGGAGAGTGGGTGGGCAGGCGAGGGAGGGGAAGGGAGAGGAAGAAGGGAGGGAGGGAGAGGGCGAGGCGCGTCCCCGAGACGGGGGCGCGCTCTCGCGCGGGCTGCCGGGATCGCTCGCCGCCGCTGTGGTAATGTCCGCCATGTTGGCCATGGCGCAGGGAGCGGATCGGGCGGGCGAGCGGCGGATCTAGTGTGTGGAAGCGGCCGCGGGCGGCGGGGGGCTGTTTTCGGGCGGGGTGGGCGCCCATGCTGTGGCCGGGGGCAGTGAGGAGGAGGAGGAGGAGCGGGCCGGCCGCGCTGCACTGAGAAAGGAGGTGGAGGAGGCGGCGGGAGTCCTCCCCCCCCCGCCCGCCCCGCCGCCGCCGCCGCCGCCGCCCGGGCTGTTCCTGTAAGGCGGGGAGACAATGAGTAAACTCTCCTTCCGAGCGCGGGCGCTGGACGCCGCCAAACCGCTGCCCATCTACCGCGGCAAGGACATGCCTGATCTCAACGACTGCGTCTCCATCAACCGGGCCGTGCCCCAGATGCCCACCGGGATGGAGAAGGAGGAGGAATCGGTAGGGACTCGAGTGTTTATTACCCCCCCTTCTCTCCTCCCCCCTCCCCTTTGTCAGTCGGGCCTCGCCATTCACAGAGCGCTTTACGCTCGCTGGAGGGCGCCGCTGCTGCTCCAACGCATGGGACCCTACGCTGGTGGAGTAGCATAAACCCTCTCGGCCGGCGCAGCGCCCGCCCGTGGCCGCCATGTTGTTGCGTCCCCGTGTTGTGATTAGCTCGCTGCGCTGCTTAGGCTGCCGTAAAGGGGCCCTGGCGTAAGCGGCGGCCGGGAATGGCGCAGGGGACGCGCTGGCCGCACTTAGCGTACCGCTTCTGTTTACCGTAATTTTTTTTTTTTTTTTAAATTTCCCACCAGCCCGGGGTTAAAGGATCATGAGGGATTCTTTAGCTAGGAAGTATTTTTCCTTTCACTTTTAAATTTTGCATTGGGTTCCTTTTTAAATGACTTAGGGAAAGTAAAGCGCTTTCAAAACAAGCATCAGTCTCTCAGCCGGGAAGGTTCCTCCGCTCCCCCGCCCGAGGTGGTGCAGCGGGAGGAGGCTGTGCGGCACTGCGGCGGGGGCCGCGACTCCTGAGCGAGACGTAGCTTCAGAGAGCGGCCGGAGCTGGGGACGGGCAGGCGGGCTCGGCCCGCCGGGACGGCCCTGCTCAAGCGCCGCGGTTGAAGGGAACTGGCTGCTGGGTTCCCAGTCGCCTGCCCTGCTCTTCCGTGCTCCGCTTCCCCGGGAATTGGCTTTGGGGGTAGTCCTGTAGAAGTTCAGGTTCTTCTGCGTCTGAATTGACACTTGTAATTTTAATAACGCAGTGCCTTTGGCAAAACTGCTGCTCCCCCTTTGCCTGTCAGCTCAATTTTTGCGTAAGATTGAATTTCATGTAGTTTGATGGGGTGTTTATGACTAACGCGGTGTTACTTTCGAGCGAAGTTCATAGTAACTGCACCCTCAAGAATTTCTTCAATGAACCTACAGTCCCGCCTTATTGTCAACCTCGGGTGTGTGTGGATTGGTTCTGTGACTGTCAAAAGAAGTCCCGAGGTTTCCGTGATTGGTTTTCTCTTTTGACTATTAATATTGCAGGAAATGCATTTAAGAATTTGATTGGCTGTTCGAGTTATGATCTCACTATGTTGCCCTGTTATTACTACTTTCTCCTGTGATTTAATCTCTTTTCTCTTTGGTGTTTGATTACTTGAAAGGTTTAACATTTTAGAAGATGAATATAGACATGGCATCAGCATAAACAGTAATTTTTAAAAATAAATAAAACCCCACGATGTGTACAAGGTTTAGAGCTAAGCCTTAGAGAATTCATTTTGTTTTTATCTTATAAAATTTGTAATTAACTCGGTTTTCTATGAAGATAATTTTAATGTTAATAGAATTAATTGAATTGAACTGTATATTACAGTTTTGGACACTCCTATTTTGCAGGTTTTAGGCCCCCCCCAAATCTTATGAGTCTTAAAAATATCAATATTTTATGTAACTGCTTGGGTCATATATTAGAACTTGAGAAGAAAACTGTTCTAGAATGAAAGATAAATTATTATTATTTTTTTGCAATCAGCTATACACTTGGTTCTCAGTTTGCAGAGTGTTTAGGTTTACATCTCAATTCAGGAAAATTTGTAGACTGGTTTTTTTTTTTTAATAAGTGCTTAATCACATTCTCATAAGATTTGTAATTTTCAGTGAAGAGTGTGAACACTAAGCTGAAATTCTGTTCATGAGCCTGCTTCACCTGCCTGGTTTAAAGAAGAAAATAAGTGTAAATTCTGATTGAGCTACAGTTGAAATGCAGGACTCCCTGAAGTTCTTTAAATCAAAGCAAAACTATAATAGTTAAAATTTACTGTGTGAAGTCTTTTTTCCTTCCCAGAATGTCCAGATGGGTATGAGTTTTCCTTTTTTTCTTCCTTCTTTTCTTTGTCCTCCTTTTTCTTTCTTAATAACATGTTTTACTTACAGAAATTTTGTTATTAAGTATAATGATGTATTTGAAAATAATGTATTCTGCCTTGATAAACAGTTCTAAATAGCACTAGACTATTAAATTCTACAAATGTTTGTGTCTTGAACTGTATTTTAGTTCAACTTCAATTGTCTAAATAATAGTTATCTTCATAATTACTTGTAAATACATAGATTTGTTTAAATCTTCGTGGGTCATAGATTTGTAAGTGGTGTTTCTAAACTTTGTTTTCCTATTTGGTTGGCAAGATCCAGAGCTTCATTTTTAAAACTTAGCCCCCTTCATAAATTAAAATTGGTGTTCTCCATGTAACTATTGGACTATCATTCTTCTGACCTTATCTGTTGGATGTGCAAACATCTTTCATTTCTTTTCTTCCTCTTACATATATTTAGTTTTAGTTTTTTTTAAAGATATGCCTGTTGGCATCCTTTGGTAACTTGGTCTCTGTAATGTTGTTTGTTGATTTGGTTTAGGTTTGACATTGTAAACTGGTATTTATTTAAAATGGAAAGGAGAAAAATCGTATGATCAATGATTCTGCCACCTCATGTGTGGTAGATAGTGGTATTATTTATTTTTAATAACTATCATTTATGGAATACTTTTTTGTGCTCCAGATACTGTGCTGTGTAATCTTTTTAAATCAACTTTTTTGAGGTGTAATTTTTACATACAATCTATGAAAACTAATATCTAACAATAGATGGATATAAAAACATGGATTCATAAATTCACTGGACTACCTTTCAGCAATAAAAAACAGAAGGATACATGCAACACTGGATGAATCTAAATACCGAGCAAAACAAGCCAGATACAAAAAAGAATGTGTGCTTCTAGTTATATGAAATTCTTTAGGAGGCAAAACTAATGTACACTGAAAGACACATAAAAAACAAAACAAAACAAAGATCCACCCCCAAAACAGTGTTTGCTTGGAACGAGTGAAAGAAAGGGACTAACTACAAAGAAGCACAAGAAAACATTTTGGTAATAACTCTTAAGAGGTTCTACAGTTTTGTTTTTTGTTTGTAGACAGGATCTTGGTATGTAGTTCAGGCTGGCTTTGAACTAACTTTGTAGTGCAGGCTGGGCTGGAATCTGCAGTGATCCTCCTGCACCAGCCTCCAAGTGCTAGGATTACATGCATGGGCTGCGAAGCCCAGCCTTAGTTTTCTATTCTGTACATGAAGAAACTGAAAGGTCTTATTGCTAATAAATAGGCAAGGCTAGAATTCAAACTCCAGCCTTTAATGTCACAAAAGTCTTTTCTCATAGTCACCATTCTTTTTTTTTTTTTTTTTTTTTTTTTGCTTTTGAGACAGGGTCTTGTAGTTCAGGCTGGCCCTGAGCTCACTATGGTGCCCAGGCAAGCCACCGCGAACTCAGCAATCCTCCTGTCTCTGCCTCCCGAGTGCTGGGATGACAGGCATGAGCCACCACGCCCGGCATTGTGGTCTGCGGTGTTGATTGTTGGTGGGCGTGAGTCTCCACGCCCAGCATTATATGTGGTTACTGGGGATCGAACTCAGGACCTTGAGCTTGCGAGGCAGGCACCGGAACCACTGAGCTAACCCTCCGGCCCGTCACCATTCTTTATATTCAGAATTCTTACAAAACCCAGAATTATAACCTAAAGTATTACTAATTTCAGTATAACTTTTGTAAATAATACTTTTTTGTAATTTTGAGAACTGTAAAAGCTGAAATCAGTTTGGTTAGACTGTTATTAAGAATTGTAACCTTTTGATCACCAAACTAACTTTGCACTGGTTTGAACTGTCATTTCTACCATCATGTGTTTTTTATTTTGTTCTGTGTGGGGTACAGACATTGGGCCTGGCATGTTTTTACATGCTAGATACATGCTTTACCTCTGAGCTATGTGCCTTGTATTGACTTTGCTGTCTGCTTTTCTGATTTTTTTTATCGTTTTTCTTAGCAGTTCATTAATTTTGCTTCTCCTTATATTAGCAGCATTACATTTATCTGAGTATTTTAAGTTATCAAGCAGGTAAGAAATGTGTGGGAAACTAACCTATTATTATTTAGATTTTTATCTTATTAGATTGTAATCTCCGTAAAGGGTAACAGCTTTGCTTATACATTGAAGGGCCTGGAACTGTACATGACACATATTATATATATGCTTAATAGATGTTAAGTGTTGAATGATCTTGTTTCTTTTTCTAAAACCAAGATCTTTATTTTTGTGTGACTACTTGTGGTCATATACAACACTCTTATCTGTTATGACTGTGTGTGTGTGTGTGTGTGTGTGTGTGTTTCATAACCACAGTTTGGTAACTTCAGGAATTCTCTTTGATGCTATCTATAAGTAATTTTAAGTCATTTGTTTCCTTTTAAGTCAGAGCCCTCTTTAAATACAGAATTAAAAAAATTATTTTTATTTTATTTATTTATTTTTTTAAGACAGGGTCTCACTTTGTAGTTCAGGCTGGTCCTGAGCTCAGTATGTTGCCCAGGCTAGCCTCAAACTCACAGCAGTCCTCCTGTGTCTGTCTTCTAAGTGCTGGGATTACAGGTGTGAGGCACCATGCCTGGCATTGTGGTGTGTGGTATTAATTGCTGGGATTATGGACACGAGCCATCATGGCTGGCATTGTGGCATGTGGTACTGGGGATCCAATTTGGGACCTCGTGCTTGGAAGGCAGACGCTGGAACCACTGAGCTAAATCCCCAGCTCTGTTGCTTAATTTTTGCCATTAATATTTTAGGTAGTAATTGACTGTTGGGGTAGGGATATATTCAGTCTTACTATTTTAAAAATTATTTTTGGCACTAATATATTTCATGTTTTTATAGATGATATAAAGTGGTTTTGTAAGTTTGTACTATAAAAACATGAAGCATTTGTTTCTACAAAAGCTACATGCCAAGTATTATCTGAATGCCTGGTGTTATCTAAATAATATGCTAGCAAACTGTTTAAAGGGGTTTGTGTACTAAAAGTTTATGTGAGGCTATGTGCTGAAGTGTTATCAGGACTAAAAAATACTATAGACCTTAATTTCATAGAACTTGAGTTGTTGAGGTGTAGCATGTGGAAAGTTACCAAAAAATACCAGGTTAAAATGTCCAAAAAACATTAGAAGAAATTAAATATTAGTGTGTTTGAAGAGATTAAGAGAAAATTTACTGAATGTGTAGTGTACACTTCATGGAGACAAGTTACAATGTGGGCTTTCAAGTTTGGTTGTAGGGTATATGTTGAAGCTGATAAATGAGCACAGGAATATTTAAACCAAGACTGGAAGTAGAGTAAAGGAAGGTTTTTCCACATTTTTATTGCTGCCTGTCTTTGTCTGATCCAAATTTTAGGTGGGTAGTGCTTTGTTATTGTGCTTTATTATATTACTAGCTCTTTTGGATATGCAGACATCTTTTACAGTTTAACCTTTCTCTGTTCCCTTCTGTCTTCCACACTAAAAATAGAAATGGAAAGGAAATACATGATGAATTACTGAATAAAAATTGGAATGGAAAAAAATTGGAATGGAGATTAGGTTGAAAAAAATCTAGAATTATACCAGCTTACATATAGTTTTGAATGTTAGGCCTAGAAATTGGTAGGATGGTACAAAAGAAAGGTCTTTGAAGTGTGGGTTTGGAGACCATTCTAGCTCTGGTTCTGTTATTAAGTGCCTATGTAACTTCGGAAGTTGCCTATTAGGAGTTTTAAATTCTTTGCTATCATGACATTATTAAATGTGTTATTACATGTGTTAAGCATGTGCCAGGCACATTGTTAAATGCAATAGTTTAGAGCTCATTATAAGAGGAATATATAAGTACAGTTATCTGTTTCCAGACAAACAGACTGGGGCTTTAGAAATTAAAGAAGTTGCCCAAGATCAGTTGCCTAAAGTACACTGTGTTAGAGTCAGGGTTTGAACTCAGGCCTTATGGTTGATTGACTCCAGGGATCTGAGTTTCACCTTTGTATTGCTCCATTTGTTAAATGAGTGATGTAGAAGAAGGTGCTAATTAAAAGTTTGTTGTACTGTTAACTGTTCTACCATTTATTATCTCGTTAGTGATGGCACATTTATTAGACATTTTTTGATTAAGAGAATATCACACAAACTATTGAATTTCTTTCCTTTTATATCCATTCTTTTTAAAAAGGTGAATGATCTATATGTGACAAAAGTTTAGATTTCATCTGTAACTAAAAATGAGGCCTTACAAATATTTGACGGAATGATTAGGTTGGTTTCAAGTAATACAAACCAAATCCAGTTAATTTAGGGATCTTGGTGTTTAATTTACAGATTCCCAGGAAGGGTTGAGTAGCTATAGCCCATCAGGTACAAAGTGCATTAATATTGAATTGTAACAGTTCCCAGTCTCCTCACCACTGTATGATATTAGGTAACTAACTATATGTGTTCTTGGGGCAGGCTGTATAGATTTGAGTCCTTGAACAAGCTAGTGTCATTTTTTTTTTTTTTTTGAGACAGGGTCTCGCTTTGTGTAGTTCAGGCTGGCTCTGAGCTTACAATGTAGCCTAGGCAAGCCTCGAACTCAGCAATCCTCCTGTCTCTGCCTCCTGAGTGCAGGCATGAACCATCACCCCCGGCACTGTGATATGTGGTATCAGAGATCAAACTTGGGACCCTGTGTTTGGGATTACAAACACAGTGCTGTGATTACAGGCGTGAGCCACCACGCCCGGCACTGTGGTATGTGGTATTGATTGTTGGTGGGCGTGTCTCCACGCCTAGCATTGTATGTGGTTACTGGGGATCAAACTCAGGACCTTGTTTGTGCTTGCGAGGCAGGTGCCAGAACCACTGAGCTAACCCTCCGGCCCTGGGCTAGTATTATTTTTAAAAGTCCATGGAGTTGTTGGAAGGATTAATTGTAATGTGCCTGAACAGTTCATGGTGTGCAGTAAGCATTTGATAAATATAGCTGTTATTGTCATTATTGTTAGGTTTCTGTTCGTTCAAAATTCTGCATCTTGAGATAGAGACCAACATGTGTTGATTAGGATTACCCTCTCAACCAGGATGCTGACCTCATAGGCATATGACACAAATCGAGAAGTTAAATCGTTTCAATCCATGATTTGTCCCAAGGTGAATTTGTATACTAGATTCTTTTTATGAATCATAAATTTGTAAATTATTTGAATGGGATTGGAATATTTTATATGTTTGCATTTTAATGTTTGAATTAAGAACTGTAAAGGAAGCCTCTAAGGTCTTTTTAAAGAACATAAACCTGTCACATTTGATGATTTTGACAGTCATAGGGATGAGTTTTGTGTCGCAGTGAAGAAATTTTTGGAACTGCCTACCTTGGTTTTCTAATTTCTGAAACAGAACTGGGCGGGCTGAGTGACCTTTAAATTACCTTTGGCTCTAAAAGTTATTTGTGTCTGTAAATTTATATGTCTACTGGGCATACTGCCCAATTAATTAGATAAAAATCACTATAAATATGAATGTATTAAGAATATGACTGTTTTAACTAGTACTACTGATATACCATCAGTTTGCCTTAGAATTCTGGTTTTTTTTTGCTTTTTGGAGACAGGGTCTCGCTTTTGTAGTTCAGGCTGGCCCTGAGCTCACTATGGTGCCCAGGCAAGCCACCACGAACTCAGCAATCCTCCTGTCTCTGCCTCCCGAGTGCTGGGATGACAGGCATGAGCCACCACGTCCGGCATTGTGGTATGGGGTGTTGATTGTTGGTGGGCGTGAGTCTCCATGCCCAGCATTATATGTGGTTACCGGGGATCGAACTCAGGTCCTTGTGCTTGCGAGGCAGGCGCCGGAACCACTGAGCTAACCCTCCGGCCCTGCCTTAGAATTCTTTTTTAAAAGTTGATCTTATTGATACATTTTATATATACAATATGATCATATTCAACACTGAGAGTTTGTCCCAGTACATGACACATCTTGATTCTCATTTTTTCCCATTCCCTGCCCTCTCAATAACTGCTCATCCCGTAAATACATAAGCTTTGTTTCCATTTTTTTACCATCAAATTTTTTCTTTCCCTTTTTTACTGGCCCCTACCTGCCTTTTTCCTTTGAACATTTTCTATTTTACAATACCTATCATGCATTTTAGAACTCATTTACATTGTCAGTTTAGAATTCATCCAGTATTTGATACTAATTTTTTCTAGAGATCAATTGAGCCATTATCTCTATAGTTGGATTATCTCTATAGTTGATCATTTCCCTGATTTTCATTTTATTTATCTTTACTACTCACTGCTGTGAAATATTTTGAATTTTGGTAATATCTTTAGTCAGTTTTCTAATTCATGGTTCTCACTTGTGTGAATGTTTATATCTGTGTGTGTATAGATACAGGAGATTGTGTGAGAATTTGCTTATTTTGTAATTAGAGTAATGCCTTAATGAAGTTATAGTATTTTTTCAGTATCTTAGATAAGCAGGGTAGTGACCCATTAGTTCTATTATCTTAAAGTGATGGAAAGTTTGTACTATAGACATTGATCATGACCTGGACCAGTTGGATTGAGTTTGGTTGTATCAACATACAGCTCAGCCATGTTTATTTAGTTTTAAGTAGAGTTGAAATGGAGAAGTGATAAGGAGTACATAGGAACATCAGTGAAGAGGCTGATGGGAGTAAGCTATGAAAGAGACCAATAGAGACGGTAGAAGATCCATCATTTTTTTTGGTTATTTGCCTTGTCTATATGACTTAAGTGTAGCACAACTTTAAAATTGTATGCCTCATCATTCAGGACTGTGACTAGAGGAAAATGTCAGTTACAGTGGACCCTTGTCTTACATCTGCAAAGGCTGATTGTAACTCAAGTTGGTTTCAAGTCAAGACTTTTTCCATTAGCAGTAATGGTAATACCATAATGTCTGAACCTCCCAAAGCACCTCTTAAACAACCTTTTCATAATAAAAAGGATTGTATAATATGCATAATTTACCAGAAACACTAAAAATTTTCCTAGTGTGTTCACTAAAGAGTTATCAAATGTGCCTAGTTTACCAGAAACAACAGTTCCATGCTATACTCACCATTCAAGCTGGTATCTTTGGTTTGCAGAAAGGGAAGATTAAATGGCAGGAGGTTATTGGTTGAGAAGGAGAGTCCCTTTCCATAAGAACATGAGAAATCTGGCTCACTAGATTCAACCTTTTCAGAGAAAAAAACAAAACAAAACTGAATTGAAACTCAAGACTTTGGTCATACGTTAAAACTAAAATTCCTGTTATAACTCAAGTTATCTGTATGTGAGGTTGGTCATAATGGAGAGTCCACTGTAATTTCAGATTCTCCTCAATACCATTTCCATATACATATATATGTATAGATATATGTGTTTTTTTAGTTTTTTTTTCTTGTCAGTATTGCTGTGAAGAGGAACACAGAGAAGTTAGTCTACTAGCTCTATAATTTACATCTTCCCAGAAAATATCTATGATTGCCTTTTTTTAATGATTTATGATTTCTGCTGGTATTGTTAGCCACAGATATTGCTAGTACTACTCTGATCTCTTAACATTTTAGTAATTAAAAGAAATATTAAATTAAGTAGAAGTTAGGGAGATTCTTTTTTTAATCCTAAGTTCACAGATCCCTCCTTTCTTATTTTGGAGGCTTTGAGGATCTGTGACCTGATATTCAGAGTGTCTCAGGAAGATTTCCATGGCTTAAATGCCATGTTTGTGGCATTATTGCCATTAAATGTCATTCCTTCCAAGTATTTAGTGAGGTGGCAGATTTTATTTCTATCATTATAAAGGAGATGCTGCTGTAAACACAGTTGTGCTATTTTTATGTTTAAGATATTTTCTACTACCTTTTTCAAAAATAATACACATTTAAAAATAAGAATATAACACCACAAAAAGGATACGCATAACAAATGAGTGTTCTTTCTCAGGTCCACACAGTATGGTAGCAGGTACTATTAGTAGAGAGAGGGAGAGGGAGAGGGAGAAGGGAGAGGGGAGAGAGAGAAAGTGTGTGTGTTCTAGAGAATTTCAAGATAAATGTTTTTTACTTAACCAAGAAGCCAAACATTTCTCTTATACACATTTTACAAGTGAATAATATGTCAACTTAGAGTTAGTATCTCAGTGTAGAGTTATAAAAGGTAATTTTTATTTTAAATTTCTTTCATTTAAAATCTTTAAGAAATTGAGAATTGGCAAAACAGCTTTCTGTTGAGTTGTTTGGAGTTCTGATAGCAAACTTTAACTTCTTATTCCCATGTAGGGAATTGGTTGTAAGTCCTGTATGGTACATAGCAGTTTTGTTTATATTTGTGTGTGTGTTAAATCAGATGAACTATTGATAGATTTCTCAGTATATTTTCTCTAACATTTATGACTTAAGTAGCAACTTCTTCTTTTTTGAAGAAAGCTGTAATATTTCAACTATCATGCTGGCAGGTCAGAAATTTTGTAGACTACTCTCTCAGGCTTTCAGTGTAGTTGTTGGTAATATTTACTCATTAAGTATATATT
The DNA here is from genome assembly GCA_004025085.1 of Thryonomys swinderianus. Classification (NCBI taxonomy): domain Eukaryota; kingdom Metazoa; phylum Chordata; class Mammalia; order Rodentia; family Thryonomyidae; genus Thryonomys; species Thryonomys swinderianus. The sequence continues at coordinate 16,394 of PVIC010030390.1, forward strand.
CTCATGAACACAGGGACTGTGTTTCTGTATTACCTTTCTCTTCCCATCAAGTGGTACAGGGAGTGGTATATGGTAGCCACTCACTAAAGATTTGTTGACTGAATGAGCAGCACTAAAGTTATGTGCTTTAGACAAACATGAATAAAATATATTACCTGTCTTTAGGCAGCTTATAGATTCGTCAAGCATAAATTACCATGAGGACTCATTTACTACAGAAAAAATGATCTAGAGGAGTTATACACATATGAGATATAGTATGTTTAAATGGAAGGAAAAATGATACTGTGGAAATATATATCATGAATAATATGACTGAACCAGAGTATATATGAATGGTGTAATTAATTTGCTACAATATACTACTGAATTAATTTTTACAAATTGGTTTTGGATGATGCCAAAATGCTATGCCAAAATGCTGTGAGGTTTTTTGTATGTGTTTTTGTCTTTAGATGTGTTGATTACTTTCATGTGGGGAAGTATTGTGATGTACAATAGAGTTGTTGGAGGATTGAAACAATTTGTGTGGCCTAGTATGGATTCATCTTTCATGACAGGTAAAAATGTATTATAAATAGTGCTTACTAAAAGAGTTATCTGTAAAAATTGTTATGAAGGGTACTATGAAGAAACAGTGCTGCTTACTTAATATACAAATAATGCATAGATTTTATTTATTTTGGTTTAAAACAGTAGCCACCTTCAGTAAAGAAAGTAGTTGGAAGAAGATCGTCTGTGCACTATAGGCACTTCATCAGGAGGAGTTACCCTTCAGCTTTATTAGAGACAGGATAACATGTAATTCTTTTGAGGCTTTTAGAATGCTCCCAAAAGACATATAAAAGATTGAGGTCAGTAGTTTTCAAGCTTTAACATACTTCAGAATCTTTTGTAGGGTTTATTAAAACAGACCTCTGAGTCTCATATCCTTGATATCTAATTCAACACGTCTTGTATAAGGCTTGAGAATTAACATTTTTTATGTGATTCTGATGCAGCTTGTCTGTAGACTCAACTTTCAGAACCATCAATTGAAGAGTTTGAATAATAGTTTTTATCTTGGGCATACATCAGAATTTTGAGGGTGGTTTTATAAAATCTTTGTGGGCTTCATCCTAGATTACCAGCCAGATTACAATTTGAATGATTTCTTTAGGTAGAAAAAAGAAATTGGGATGTGTGCTCATAGTCTGCTTTTTTTGTTTTGTTTTGTTTTTTGAGACAGGGTCTCGCTTTGTAGTTCAGACTGGCCCTGAGCTCACTATGGTGTCCAGGCAAGCCGCCGCGAACTCAGCAATCCTCCTGTCTCTGCCTCCCGAGTGCTGGGATTACAGGCGTGAGCCACCACGTCCGGCATGATAGTCTGCTTTTTGTTTTAACATTTTAACACTCCTTTCAGGGTTTCTTTTCTGATCAACTTTCAGACTTGTTGCACTGATCCGTGTTTGTATTCATGATACATAATACATGTATGTCCTGCATGTATGTGTGTGTAAACAAATCTACTTTGACAGAATAAACATACTACAGTTGATTTTCCATTATTTGAGGTAATCATTTTGTAAAGCTACCGTGAGTGCAGAATTATTAACTCTTGAACCATTGTTCCTGGGAAAAATGGGGGGTTAGGTTGCCACAAACCAACATTTTTATTAACTGATGAAAACATTGTTTCATTGCACGGGTGTTTTGTTGTATGGATATTTTTGTTTTAAAGTATTATTTCATATACATTGTTGATTGATTGATTGATTGTGTTTTTTTTTTAGTTTTTGAGGCAGGGTCTTGCTTTGTAGTTCTGGCTGGCTCTGAACTCACTATGTAGTCAAGGCTATCCTTGAACTGATAGCAATCCTCTTGCCCCTGCCTCAAGTGCTGAGATTACAGGTGTGACCCATCACGGCATTGAGGTATGTGGTACTGGGAATTGAACTTGGGACCTTGTGGTTGCCAGGCAGATGCAGGAACCACTGGCCTAAATCCCCGGCCACATTGTTGATTTATTGATGAGGTCATAGCCAGCCACAGTGTAACTCATTATCTGAACAAAGACACATTGTAGTTCTTGTGCTTAGGAATGCTAGTCTCTACTTTATACACTAAAACCAGCTTTGAAAAGTAGTAAAATATGAAAATCTGGACACTAAAAAAATGTGAGGATACTTGTTTACAGTATGATATTTAAAAGAAGAAGTCAGAGTGTCAGCCTTTTTTATCATAGCTGGAACATGTTCCCAGCTGGATACTGTTTCACACCTGTCTGCAAATGGCTTCAAAAATGCTGCCTTAATTTTTTTTTTTTTTTTTTTTTTTTGAGACAAGGTCTCGCTTTGTAGTTCAGGCTGGTCCTGAGCTCACTATGTAGCCCAGGCAAGCCTTGAATTCAGCAATCCTCCTGTCTCTGCCTTCCGAGTGCTGGGATGACAGGCGTGGGCCACCATGCCCGGCACTGTGGTATGTGGTATTGATTGCTGGTGGGTGTGAGTCACCACGTCCAGTGCTGCCTTAATTTTGATGTCACAAAAAATCTAGTTTGCTGGGGATTTAACTCAAGTGGTGCCGGGCTAACCTTGTATGCACAAGGGCCCAAGTTCGATCCCTGACTGCCAAAAAAAAAAATCTAGCTAGTTGGTGAATCTGCAGACATATGAATTTGCAAGTGTTGAGTATTAGTTATATTTTTGTATATATTTCCTTTTTTGGCTCTGCTTGTTAAAAAATTATTTTGCTTATGAGCTGCTGAATTATTTTGTGATTTACTAGTGGTTTAACCCACAATTTGAAAGACACTGCTGAAATTAATTCAGCCTTATGTTTTATATATTTCTTATTAAGTGGCAATGTTAAAATAGAGTCCAAGAAAAATATATTTAAGGAAAATAAAATCTTACAAATATTTTAATCCTGTCAAGACATGAAATTAGTACACACTGTTTTGGCCTCTACAGTTACATGAGATGTTCAAAGTGGAGGCTGTTAGCTTTTAGACACGTGCAAGTATGGCAAACTGCTGAAGTATGTATATATATATATTTTTTTTTGTGGCCTCTGTATATTTATATATTTTACTTACTGAATTTAGGAACTAGAGTTAATCTTGACGTAGAGCTAGGATTTGTGATGTGCATTGTTAGGTTTGTATTTATAATCTCTTGGATGTTTTGTGGAGTCAGTGCATGGAAGGTAGCGATAGCAGAAGACAAGAAACAAAGCTAGTTAGGACTCCACTGCAAGTGTGCTTTCTGGCTGTGTATTTTTATGACAAAGGAGGAAATTTCATTTAAGGTTTTATTTTATGTTAGGCTTTCTTAACTGAAGCCCCATGTACCTAAGCAGAGTTGCTGGGTCTGTAAATTTCTTGAGTTTTTTTTTCCTCTTCCCTTCCCTTCTTCCACCTCCTCTTTCTCTTCTTTTTCTGTCTCCTCTTCTCCTTCTCCCTCCTCTTTTTCTTTTTTTCTCTCTCCTTGTTTTCACTTCCCTCTTCAAAGTCTTTTTTATCTTTTGAGACAGTGTCTCACTTTATAGTTCAGGCTGGTCCTGAGCTCACTATGTAGCCCATGCAAGCCTCTTAACTGAGAAGTCCTCCTGCCTTTGCCTCCCGAGTGCTGGGATTATAGGCATGACCCGCCACGCCTGGCTCTGTGGTATGTGGTACTGATTGCCAGTGGGCATGAGTCAACACACTCCTCCCACTCATGACCTTATGCTTGCTAGGCAGGCTCTGGGACCACTGAGCTAAATCTCCAGCTCTCCAAAGTCTTAATCTATGTTTTTCACTTGCATCCCAAAGACTCATCAAACATAGAGTAAATGACCATGAAGACTCACTTACCATGGAGAAAATGGTCTATAGCTTGCTAAGAATCAAACTTTAATGATGTGGTTACTGTTTTTATTGTTAATCCTCATTGATATGAATGTTAAAGTTTACATTTTCTGAGTCGTCTAAGGAACCATTTAAAACATTTTTGACATTGTTGTGAAATGTAAAAATCTTACTGCTTATTAGTTTGTATAGGGGAATATGTCAAATAACTTAATATAAGGAAAATAATGTCTTTTAAGCTCTAGAAGTGAGTGTATTGTTAGACTGTATTGCAGAGGAATTGTGTTTGGAAATTAACACAGTTAATACTGTTAAAGGATTAATGTAGCGCAGAAGGTGGCAGAGCATTAAAATAACTACTGAATATGTGTGCAGCTACCAAAGCTTACCAAAGTTTACCTTGACATAGTTAATTACTTCTTTGTAAATTGAAAGAACAAAACTCCCAAACTAATCTGTTAGTTCTGTTTTTGGCAGTAAGAGATTGAGTATTCCTTCTTTGAAATCTTGGGACTATGCTGTTTTATATTTTGGAATTTTGAATTTTGGAATATTTGCCTCTATATAACAAGATTCCTTGGGGACAGCCCCAAATTTAAACATGAAATTCATTTATGTATATATTTTTTAATTGAATTCTTTATTGGTACAATTTATATACATCTCCAAATCATGTATAGCATTGGGGAATTTGTACCAGTATATGACACGTTAATTCTCATTTTTACCTATATCCCTACCCACCCACACCTTCTCACCCCCTTTATACATGCTCTTTTATTTTCTTTCTGTATCATATTTATTCCTTCCCCTCATCACATTCCCACACCAAATTTCCTATAGAAATTTTCCATTCTATAAAAGCTGTCATACTTTCTAGAGCTCATTTATATCTACAGGTGTTCATGCCAAAGAGAAGATCCGGAAATTCTCTATCTGTGATCTATTGATTTCACTTATTAGTATATCCTCCAGGTGTCTCCATTTGCACCTAAATGGATCGATCTTGTCATTCTTTTTGGCAGAGTAATACTCCATTTTTTAAAAAAACCACATCTTCTTTATCCACTCTCCAGTTGAAGGACATTTGGGTTGTTTCCAAGATTGAGCTGTCACGAACTGAGCTGCTATGAACAAGGGTGTACATCTGTCTTTCCAATGTGATTTTAAAAATTCTTTTGGGTATATTCCTAGCAGGGGGATAGCCGGGTCAAATGGAACCCCTAGTCCTAGTTTTCTGAGAAATCTCCACATGGATCTCCACAATGGTTGCACAAGTCTGCAATCCCACCAACAGTAGAGAAGGGTTCCTTTCTCCCCACAGCCACGCCAGCATTTATTGTTGGTTGATTTTGTGATCACGGCCATTCTTTGTGGAGTGAGATGAAATCTCAGTGTTGTTTTCATTTGCATCTCTCGAATGACCAGTGACATTGAACATTTCTTCATATGTTTCTTGGCTGCTTTGACTTCTGCCTCTGAGAAGTGTCTGTTCATTTCAGGTGCCCATTTTTGAATTGGGTCTTTAAACTTGGGCAGGCTGATCTGTTTGAGTTCTTTATATATTGTAGATAATAGCCCTTTGTCTGATACACAGCTAGTAAAGATTTTTTCCCATGTTGTTGGTTGTCTTCTAGCAGTGCCAGTGACTTCTTTTGCTGTGCAGAAGCTTTTCAGTAGAATGAGATCCCATTTGTTGATTCTTTCTGCTAGTTCTTGTGCTATAGAGGTTTTAT
>PVIC010030391.1:0-21938 GCA_004025085.1 Thryonomys swinderianus
TTGTCTCCCATATCAGATATTTCAGTCTGTGCCAGGGCGATGCCCATTTCCTCCCGTGCCGTGGGAGGTTCGCTGAGACGCAGATGACAGGGCGGGCTGGAAGAGCACTCCTCCCAGGGTTTTAGCCTGTGCCCGTGTCACGGGCAGGGTGGACAGGGGAGGCCGGGGACTGACTGTCCCTCACTCACCGAGTTAAGTGGGAGTAAACGGGGCTTCCGGTTCCAGCGTGTGGACGAAGAGCCCAGACAGGTGGTGGGAAGGCCCGGGGAGGAGGCCTACGCCGCCTCGCTCGTCACTCTGCTCCTGAACCCTGGCAGCGAGCCGGCAGAGGAGGGATCCAGTGTGGAACTTTCTCCAGAGGGCACTGAAAAGCTGAATTACTCCCTGTGTTTATTTGTTTAAATTCAGTGGAATTCATAGAACAGATTTTTAGAGGCACACAGCAGATGCCCAGAAAATGTGTGACATCCGAGTGTGTCGGTGTCGTTTCCGAGGAAACCCTCAGCCCTGTGCTGGGCCTTCAGCTGGCTCTCCAGAGGCAGCCGGAGCACCGGCTGTGTCCTGCCGTGGGGAGACCTCTCGGGGCCTCCTGTCCAAACTGTCCTCTGACGTCACGGCGTCCTCTGAAACCCGCCTCCAGTAGGTCCCACCTGCTGTTCCCCAGAGTCCTGCGCTGTCTCCAGTCCTCTCACCACAGAGTCTCAAACATGCTGCTTACGCCACAGATAAATCCCTTTGAAATTAGCCCTGAACAAGATGACTGCGAACCAGTCGTCCTTAACATGCACACAGGAAACAGGGAGAATGTGTGTCTGGAGTTAGGGAAGGGCAGCCTGAGGCCCCGCAATCCTCTTAGCCTTTCACTTAGAATCCTACAGAGAGTAAAGCAGAGTTTCCCCCAGTGACAGTGTGTCGCGTGCCAGGCAGCTCGGTGAATCGCGGTGATGGCAGTGGAGGTGATGGTGTCCATCAGCGTGGTATTGGCAGGTGCCTGAATTCTAACTGGCTCTGAGAAACATTTGCTAGTTATGTTTCCTGAACACTGAAAACTCAATTGGTATATATACTTGAAAAATGTTGCGGAGAACATCTAGTACTCAGGCTTTACTAAAGAGCAGGATATTCTGATTGGCTCTTCAGGTCTGAGTCCTTCGAGAATGCTCCAGTCAAACGATCTTTGTCCTCATTTTGTCACTGGCATCCACATGCGGAGTGCAGGGTTCTGGTGAGAATAGAAACGTGTGTGCAGTTGTGTGTGTGTGTGTGTGTGAATAAAAATGACCAGACTGCCCACCTCACAAATAGAACAGGACCTCACAGAGCACAGGTGCTGGAGCTACACATCTGATTGTTAGGTGCCAATTCCAGTGAAGATTCCAGAGAGCACCGTCTTTATCATTAGGAAAATATATTTACTAACTACTTGTACATCACAAAAAGATGATTTTTTTTGTAAATGCACGACCATGTCGGCTCTACTTGAACATACAAGTTTTTTCACACACTCTCCTTTCTGGCATTTTAAAGGGGCACTGCAGGTGTGCACTGGTAACTTCTGTGATGAGTATGACAGCTTCGTGCTACAGGACAGCTCCCTGCCAAGGGCAGCCCAGCTGGGGCAGGCTGGGGGAGGGGCGCCGCAGGACCCTGCCGGGTGCACAGCAGAAGGGGCCGCGGGTCAGGCTGCTGCCGGAAATGAGCAGTGGCTGGTAAGGAGGAAGAAAGACGCCATCTCTCTCCCAATGTTCTCTGTTTCTTAATGCTTTTTATCTCTAGTTCTCTCTCTTAAAAGCGACATGAAGGAATCATTTATTGTTAGGTATTACATTGCATATTTTGTTAAAATTAAGGCTTAAAACTTTGTCTTTTGAGAGAACTATACAAAGACTTTATAAAAACATGTCTAAAATTAAAATTGAAATGTATATTAGAGTCAATAGAACCCTCTCCAGAGATTGCTATTAAAAATGAATGAGCAGGGCTGGAGATTTAGCATAGCGGTTCCAGCGTGTGTCTAGCAAGCACAAGGTCCTGAGTTCGATCTGGTAACCACATACAACAATACTGGGCATAGTGACTCACGCCCACCAGCAATCAGTACCACATATCACAGTGCCGGGCGTGGTGGCTCACGCCTGTCATCCCAGCACTCGGGAGGCAGAGGCAGGAGGATTGCTGAGTTCCAGGCTCGCCTGGGCTACATAGTGAGCTCAGGGCCAGCCTGAACTACAAAGCCAGGCCCTGTCTCAAAAAATAAATAAATAAATAAATAAATAAATAAATAAATAAATAAATAAATAAGTGGATGATCAAAGGATATCAGTTCTAAGAAGGGTCACGTTTTAGATCCTATTTCTCTACAGGAAGCTGTAGTTCACCTAAACTGAAGTAAAGCAAAAGAATGTCACTTTTAAATCCACAAAATATTATTTTTATCCATTCAGAATTATTTCATATTCAGACACTCTAGAAATTTTGCAGTAATCAGAGAACGCTAAGCACTTGTAGCTCCTTAAGAGTCTAGTGACATCAGTTTTGGTAAAAAGTGAATTTTTCATGACCATTCAGAAACCATAAAGGGTCCTCATCACCCACGTGGAGGTTTAAGAGGAGCCTCTGATTGTTTTCCAGCACTGTTCTGCTCTGTTTGCGCAGAGTACTGCTGTGAGCGGGATAGGGAACCTGGGAAGAAGACCATCAGCCCACTGAGGATGGACCTAGAAACTGGCCCTGGGGAGGTTCCCGCCTCGGCAGCCTCTCTGCAGACACAGCCCTGTTCTTCTAAGTTTCTCCAGCAGTGTTGGAGTCAGTGGGGGGCATTAAGAGGTGCGATCGGAAGTACAGGGAGTTCCGCTGCCCAGCGCCACCAGAGGGGAGGAGGAGCTCCTGAAAACACAGCACCGTGTCCTCGTCCGTCTTAGTCACCAGATCTGTTCATGCGACCTCTGGCTCTTCCCCAAGGTCGAAACAAACATGAAAAGGAAACAGTTTGAATGGACTGGGAACATCGAGGCAGCCAGGACAGCACAGCTGAAGATACAAAAGAGGACTCCAGGGCTGCTGCAGGAAGTGGCCAGAATGATGTGTGTTCCCAGAAAAGAGTGTTTTGAGGGGTATCCATGGCAATGGGCTTTTACTGTAATACATTTTAAAAATGTAAGTATTTACTCATTTTCTAGTCATATATTGAAACACCTTTGGAATTTGAGTTCAAATTCCTTCGGTGAAATGTGGTAACAGTGAAGAGGAAACTCAAAACCTTCCCAGTCAGTGAAAATCTAGGTGTCTACATGTCCCTGAGACCTGGGAAGTCAGTGCCTCAAGGCTGGTCCTGTCATGAGGGCTCCACCTTCACCACGTGGGTCAGCCCGCTGATGAGTGAGGTAGCTGAGCAGCCCTGGAGGGCCGTGTCTGGGGGAGGTGGGTCACTGCGCTGTACCATCTCGGGCCCCTTCCTCTGAGCCTTCCTCATCCTTCCTTGTTTCCTGGCCACCATCGGGTGAGCAGCTTTGTCCTCCCCACCCTCTTTGCACGATGGTCAGTCATACCCAAGTCGCATCACCACGGTGCCTACTGACCATGGACTAAACCAGCTGAAACCGTGAGACAAAATGGACCTTCCCTCCTGTAAGGTGTGTGCTTGGTCACAACAGCATAAAGTTGACAGGGCCTCCCACTGCGCGGACTTCCCAAGATAGTTGTGGGTCAACAATAAAACGAGATCAGATAAATTCAAAATGAGCTGCCAACACTGTCCATAGAAGGAATGTGGCTCCTAAGGTCACTTTAGAACATACTTTATTTTCATTAATACAAAGAGAAAGGCCTTGATATTTCTGATCTATTTTTAAATAGTACCGAAACTTAAGGAACTATGGAATCTGCCAAAAATCTCTAAATTGTCTTCTGAAGCCAACTGTGACTAATTTCAATAGTTCTAAAAAAAAAAAGTGACTTACAAATTGCTCTCGACCTTTTCAGCCTAAAATAAAAGAAAATGTTTTAATACCCACATGACAAAAATTACTTTGTTTTAAAGCTAGGTACCCAAGAGAATGAAATATTTGATTAAAGAGAGAAAATATCTGGAAAGAGGCTAAAAATAGATCTGACCTATGGAGAGAGAAATTTTTTCTAAAAATGTGATGTTTTTAAAAGTAAAAAAGAATGTGGGGTCTTCCATTTATGGGTCCCCCTTCTGTCCCTGTTAGGCAGAAACTTTCTTTCTCAACAAAGTCTTCCTACTCTTAAAAAATAAATTTAAGCCAGACCCTGTCTCAAAAAAAGCAAATAAATAAATAAATAAATAAATAAATTTTAAAAAGTATGCCTTAGCCTCTTCTCATGTTAAACATAGAATCATCAAAATATTTTTGGAACCAGCGGGGAAAAGGGAGTGAGGAAGAATTCAAATATAATATGCTATCAATTCTTATTGGAGTTAGAATTTTCATAAAAATTACGCACATCTTTTCACCACTAAAAAACTAGACTCAAGATGTTCATACCGTAATCGGGACGGCCTGGTCGTCAAGTTTAGCCGTGCTGGAGTGACAGGCTTCTACCCCCTTTTTTAAGTTTCCTGTGGAGCCTCTGGGGAAATCGGTGGCTACTAGCGCTGCTCGGCCTCTCTCGCGCCCCTCCTGCTACTCTGGTGACGTGGGGCTCCGGGCATCCACTGAAGACCCTGGATCTTCCCTCCATGGGCAAGAAGGGACCCAGGGAGCCCCGTGCCCGCGGGGAGCCACGGGTCCACACTGCACCCTCCGCCTCACCTGCCAGTGTACTGGGAACCTGTACTTGGAACCCGCCTAGCCTGTGCGACCTTCACCTGCCAAGTGTGGCCTTTTTGAACCCCAGATCTCTTGTCCTGCTGGCAAAACCGTTGGGGTAATTAAAACTCCAGAATATTCACAATTGCAGGAAGAGGGCCAGCTGCAGAGATCACTGCTCCTCTCTGTCCCCTCGTGTCCGTGACCTCTGTCCAGGATGCAGAGCTGACGCAGATTGTCCCTGCTCAGAGCACGGGCGGCACACGAGGAGATTCAGCCCTTAACTGCACCGTCAGTTCATCAAGTTAATATCATTCTTTAAAAAATACCGTGTGTGGGTTTGACCTCAGAAACTTCTTCGGGGAGCTCTACCAAGGAGATAATTAACAGTGCAGGTGAAGAATGATGTGTGAAGTCTTAATTTTATCTTAATTACAGTAGTGAAATATTAGAAGCAACTAAGCACAGGCAAGTTAATTACTGTGTATCTACCCCATGGATTGTTCTATGGTATCAAAATGATGTCCTGAAACACTCTATTGACAGGAATCCACTGGTGATTTCACAACATTCGGTGTTCCTTCAGCACACACATCCAGGTAGATAGCAGTGAATACACGGGAGCAAAGCTATTTAAGTAACAATCAAACCTTGATCATCTCAACACATTTGGATGTATGAGGCAGGCTTGAAATGTAAGGTGAATGTTTAAATTTTAGATTTCATTACAGGAAAAGACACATCGCCGTTCACCCTCCTGGAAGTCCCCCCATTTAGTCCCTCCCTGTCCCTTCGTCCTGGCCGCTCCGGAGCCCTCTCTCCTAAGTCTGTAGCTGTGCCATCCCGGCTGCCTCCATGTCCTGAGCCGATTCAGAACACTGACCTTTCCTGCTCAGCGTGACTCTGGGGAAGAGCTGGAAGGTGGACAGTGTCGGATGCAGAGAATCAGGTGGATGAGGACACACAATGATATTTTCATTTGGCTATTACCATATATGGCTGATCAACACGGGTGACCAAAAAACTATAGTGAATGTCCAAATTTTAAAAATCATTATAGTCAGAGTCACTTTGTCATTAATCTCCATGAAAATCCTCCCCTTCGCTTGGAACATATTCCATTATTCTTAACCATATGTTTTAACTGTAATTATTTTTTTTTTAATTTTAAACTTCCCCATGACTTTCCCCAGTCCTGGTGTGTAGGAATGAAATACACAGAAGCATTCCCAGTGATCAGTTCCATACCAGCTGTGGCCCTCAGCTGCTTGTCCTTGCTAATGGAACCATAGGGGCTTCCTAGTTTGTTCTTTATATTTGGTTTTTCAGGTTTTTCATACTATGCCTATATTTGTAGTCAGAAATAAATATACTAAAAGTTCCCCTATAGAATGAAAATATGGGTCTCTCACACTCTGATTGTAAGAACGTGCGCTTATGCACACACATAGGGTGAGGTGAGTCTCAGGCTGGCACTCTCTTTGTCCTTCCTCTCCCGTCAACCCAGAGCACCCCAGGATCAAGCACAAGTGTTTCCGCGTTCAGAGGCCCGCTGTCTTTGCCAGGGGCATCCACCCGCCACCTTCTTCCTCTCAGGGCCCTGGGGATGCCAAGACAGGAGGGGAGCAGGGTGCTGCGGCCGTGGAGCGCGGAGGCCCGGCCCAGTGTGCGCTCTGGAGCAGAGGCTTCCCAGTCCCTACCCGCAGTCGGTGTTAGGACCGCGTCCCTGGAGCAGAGGGCGTTACACGTGGCATCGAATCGGGTACAGAGGCGGCCCAGCTCGAGGGATGGTTCGTACAGGTCATCCATTCGTTGTGTTCGACATCTCATGACTGTTTAAACGCTCGGATTTAGGTGTGTTGTGTTGCAGGTTTATTATCTCTTGGCAATGCTTATGCTCCCAAAATAGTTCCGCCATCATCAAGAGTTGAGCTGGCGGTCCATCTAAAATGCCAGCTCAGCAACAGTGGCCTCTGACATTGCTCTGCTGCTCCTGCTGTCTTTCTGTCTGTGCCGCGTGTCCGCAAGTCCCACTAAGCCCCAGGGCTCACCCTGGTTCCTAAGGCTCTGCCTGCTGCGGTGGTGCCACGGGGCGCTCTCTCCAGCATCACCTCCCCGTGTGCAGGCCCGTGTGAGGACCCAGACGGTCCGTGGGCCGGAGCATGGGCGGCTTTCTTTCCCCTGGAGCTGCAGGTTCATAACTCAGCCCGTCCTGGTTGCCTTAGGGTCTCCGGTTGTCCACTCTGTCACCCTGCAGGGTGCTTGTTGGTGTCTGAATTCCGTTGAAGTACCTTCTCACAGGACAGCTGAGTGATACTCATAAGACCAGCGTTTGCTCATCTACCCTTGATCTACGATCACTTTCAGATATACTTCCTTACGGGAAGGCGCTGGTCTGTAGGCAGCCCTGCAATCTCACTGAGGATATTTTCCTGATGCTTGAGTTCTCCAAGTATGCATTACACATTAGTTCTTTTTGTCCTGCACTAGGGTGATCGGTGCTTTTAGAACCTTAATAAAATACATAAATATTGTTTATAGGCATTGACTTTTCATACTGTAAACAAATCACGTGTTTAGGAAACAGTGAGGACTGATGTGTGGTGTCCGGGAGGTTTAAGAATTCCTCAGCTGTCTGACAGCAGATGTGGAGTGACGGCCAAGACGGCGGGGAGAGCGCTCGGGCTGGGGGGCAGCGGCACTCCGGGCTCGGCGGGGGCAGAGGCCAGCGCGGCAGGACCTGCGCGCTCTCTGCACATCTGCTCCTGGAGACGCTTCCTCTCCCCTGCGGTGACCCGAGTCCCAGCCCGCGCTGCCCTCTGCCAAGCGCGCGCTGCCCTCTGCCAAGCGCCAAGTCCCGTGTCAGGACAGGGTTCTGGAGAGGGCAGCTCCTCCCTTTCCGGCACCCAGGAGTTTGCGACTCAAGCCGCAGCAACGCTTCCAAACAGAGCTGGCATGCGGTACCAACAGCAGGAAGGTGCCGGGAGCCCCTGGGCGTGGCGGGGCACCCCGAGGAGCCAGCCCGCTCAAGGCTGCCGTCCTGGGTGTCTGGACATCGCCGGCTCCCGCGCTTGCCTAGAGGCGTCTGCGGAGCCCCGGAGGGAGGGTGCGTCCCAGCAGCGCACTGCGAGCTTCCCTCACGCAAGGCAGGTTAGGTACGCGGGGCTCCGGGGTCCGTCACACTGTACTCCAGGGGCTCGAAAGGGGCTGAGGCTTTTCATCTGCTTATCGGCTGTCGCTCTCGGCTCGTAGTTCACGTTAGGAACTGTGGCTTCTCATCTCGAAGAGGAAGCGGGGAAAGCGCATGAAATTCAACCTCCTTCAAGGTTTTAGGGTCACAAGTTTGTGCCCTTGTAGAATTTTAAATACAGACTCGGCTCCTTGCAAAATGCTGACCAGAGCGGGTAAGACAGACAGCTCTGCTCGCTCCCTGCGCCGGGGAGCCAGGCCGCCCGGGGGCCCCAGCAGGAGGGTCTCCGCACGCGCAGGGAGGGCGGCGGCCACCGCAGCCGGCCTCGTGCCCTGAGCGGTGCGGCCGTCCTTGACACTCGAGGTGGCGATTAGCCAGCGGCCGCCTTGGAACTCCCCGCGGAGCTGGCCCGCGCGGTTCTGGGTGTGGAAGGGCCTCCAGAGGCTCGCTGCCAGCGGTACGAAGAGGAGAGCGGGGAGGAGGACCCGATGGCTCCCCGCGGCTGGTTTTCCTCGTGTGAGCTCGTCTGCTCTCGAGGCGGGAGGAGCTCGGGTCCTGCTGCTCTCGGAATGGCTGCTGCTTTCGTCAGGGCGGCTCTGGTCTTCACCTGAGCGTCCGGGGTGAAGCCTGCTCCTGGGCAGACCCCTCAGCCTTGCACCCCGCCAGTGGGGACTTTCTAGCTTCCTCTGCTGGCCTGTGCCCCCCCCCCCGGCAGAGCCTTGATACAGACTCGTGAGAGACATCGCTTCATACTCCTGGCCATCAGCTGGACTCGTGCGGGACTTTGGGGGAGCCCAGGCCCCGGGGGTTCTTCAGGTCACTGGTGTGGGTAGACCTTGCATTTCACTTTTTGGGTGAATATTATCGAATACTTCTGACCTTCACAATGGCAAGAAAATACATTTCTGTAGTTTAAGCCACCAGTCCACGGTATCTTGTTATAATACAGGCGCCATTCTGAAAGACCAAGCCAAAGGCAAAGCACCAAACAAGTTGCACCAGTAATCAACCCATCAAAGTCCATCTGATTTCTGAGAATGAATTATGCAAATCTCCTTTTTATACCTGTCAGTTTGAAAGGCAAGATTGTCATCTCTCGGTAGGCTATTATAGATCCGTATCTAAAAATGTTCCTTTCCAACAGCTGATTGACGGGCTCTAAGCTCTTAACTCCTATGCGCGGGGGGTGGGGGGTAAAGAAAACACTTAGCTTGTAGCTGAATATGGAGGCCCAGCCGAGCCCCGCGGGCACAGGACACCGGGCAGCTTCCTCGCAGGGGACAGGAGGCTGCAACGCTCAGCCGAGCCGCCTTCAGCATTCTGCCCTCAGGTCCTCTCCAAGGGGCCCGAGGACGCTGCTGGACTTAAAACCGACCTCGGTGACAACGCGGGCTGTGGGCACCCAGCCCGGCCTCCTCCTGTGACAGGCTGGCTCTCCTTCCTCCTTCCTCCCCGTCTCCACACCTGTTCTCTCACCTCCAAGTCCTCACGGCAGTCCTGCCCTCGAGTTCTTTCTTCCGCGAAGTGCACGGCAGGCAGCCTTGGATGGCAGGCAGCGCAGGCGCTGAGCGTGGGTCCGTGCTCAGGAGTAGTGAGTGGTGTGGGCAGCCCATGCACCCGGGGACTGTAGCAGGTCACCTCTTTCCCTGACAGTTCAGGGTCTGCTTCGTCACCCTTTTCATTACCCTGACCCAGATTAAGCCATATTTCTGCTGGAGTTAGGCCATCGTGCTGGTGATTGATGAGATGTTTCTCAGCCTGGTTCATATGGTTAAATGGCCTGGCACTGGCTCTGTGCCTGATTGCAGAGTTTTGCCTAGTATGACCATAAATCCTGACTTCTCCATTTAAGATGAGCGAAGCTTGTTCCTGGGTGTGTCTGGCTGGTCCTGGGGGTGTGGCCTTAGCATCTCTCCCCCATTTTGCTCTGGCACGTCCCCTGCACTCCTTTCTGGGCTCTCAGCCCTGAGCAGCTTTGCTCCACCACGGCCTTTGGCCATGATGTCTCTACCTTAGACTGAACCCCTGGGCGCCTTAAGCCTCTCCTCCTTAAGTCATGGGTGTCAGATGTCTCAGCAGGGAAACAGCTTCCCTAATAGTACACCTGGCACATGTGAGTCCCTAGGTTAAAAAATATGATTTGGGGAATTTAACAAAGAATTGAGCAAATGTACCTGACAGTGTTAATGCTAAAACCCCTATGATGAAATCTGGTATTTATTTTGTGTAATTCCTTAGGGTATTTGAAGAATATGGTAGGTATCTTTAGGTTATTCCATAAAAAAAATGGTGCCAGAGATTTAGGTTCAGTGGTTCCAGTGCCTGCCTAGCAAGTGCAAGTTCCCTGGTTCAATCCTCAGTAATCACATACAAGATTACCAGCAAGTACCGCACACCACAGTGCCAGGCGTAGCGGCTCACGCCTGTCATCCCGGCACTCAGGAGACAGAGGCAGGAGAATTGCTGAGTTTGAGACTTGCCTGGGCTACATAGTGAGCCCAGTATCAGCCTGAACTGCAAAGCAAGACCCTATCTCAAAAATAAAATAAAATAAAAAAAGTGTCCTTGAGATAGATGACTTTCTAATAACATTATCTTTTTTTTTTTTGGTATGGCCCTCATTTTGCTATTTCTCTCCATAAAATATGTTACTTAAAAAGCTATTCTATAATTAAAATTTAATATCAAGAAATGAAAGAAAGATGACTCAAATGCTAGAAATTTATGACTTTATTATATCCTCCCTCAGATGACGAGTTGAAGCTTTCTCAGCATGACATGAGGATAATTTATCAGAAGACGTCACACTGAGTGAAATGTGCATTGGAGAGAATGCTTCTGTACTCTCTCCCGAGAAGAGAACAAATTACCTTAACACACTGGGGATTTTCCTCCTCTCTCATGCAGGGATATCATACTTCCATTAAGCTCATATTGAATCTCAGTGAAGGAAGGAGCAAGCCAAATTTACCGTCTGCCGTCGATGTCTGAAGGTTGTGGGGTGATCACCCTGCTGGTCGAGTCTACTGAGACTTGCTCATAAAAGCAGGGTGAATAAATGTGTTCTACGTGGAATTTGTAAGCAGTTACTAAGTGAGAAAATGTGGGAAGAGAAACATAGAGAAGGAAACAGAAAAGCAAGTCTCGTTTAATCTAAGCAGGGAATTTGCTGCACCACACCCAAAGGTCACCACAGAACTTCTTAGGACACACTTTTCAAAGCCGAACAGGGACCATGCGTAGACTTGTCAGAATTTTTCGGGAACACAGCCAGACTCACCCGTGGAGGGGGCATCTTCCAATGGCCTGAATCCCATGGTTTTACTCTGAAGAGTAAATACACTGAGAGCAGCCGAGCCTCAGATATGCCGCCCAGCACTGGCCTGGCTCCTCAGACAGGAAGTAGATGCCAGCCAGCTGAAGACATGGGCGACATGGCATCTGTGGTCCAGCACTGCAGGGGGACTGAAGGGTCTGCTGTCTGTCAGGTCCGGGTGCAGAGCCCTGACCCTCCTTGGGGGAACACCAGGCCTCTGCCTTCCAGCTTCTGGCCTCCTCCCGCCCGAGGCTCTGCTGTGCAGTAGGCAGGCTCCTGGCACACGTTGTGTTGACTGCTTGGACTCAGTGACTCGGGCCCTGGCACAGCGTTGGCACCGCTCAGCACGGCTCTGCCTCTTGCTCTCGTCCTCCCAGGCCCCCCTCTAGGTCTGGCGCAGGGCCTACTGGGGTGAACGCTCACAGTGCTTGTCTGCTGGGAGGTGCTCAGCTGCTGATGCGGGTGTTTAAACAGAAAACCCTGAGAAGCCAAGGAAGCCACCAGATGTGCCTAAGATAATCAGATGGGCAGTGAGGAAAACACTGATCTCGAAGAGGTGGAGAGGGCTCTTTCCGTGTAGACCAGGCACACCTGACTGATGAACACAGTTCCCTCCCGAGGGCTGCCTGCAACTGAGGGAGGTCAGTGGAAGGCTCAGGCTCCGCTGCCAGCATTCGTGTATAACTCAAGACCCTGGTCATAAATTAATACTAAAATTCAGGTTGCAACCCAAGTTGTTCACATGTCAGGCAGGTCGTATATTGAGGACCCACTGTATCTAATTCTGATTCACCGGAAGTATGTTTACAGTGTGGCCCAGTGGGCACGTGTACACGCATGCATATCTGTACAGACACACACGACCCCAGGCACGTCGGTACTGAAACAAAACTTTCTCCCAACTTATGCCGACATATTCCATGTTCTTCTGGTTTCATAAACTAACATGATAAGCCATGATATTTATTTTTTAGCCTCCCAATCGGTTGCTGCCCCCCCCCTTGTGGCCCTTGTTTCCAGCTCTGTCCGACAGCCCCGTACACGCCGGGGGGCGCCCCCTGGATCCCGCGCTGCCCCGAGGCGCTTCCCTCCCCCGCGTCCAGGCCGCAGCTCAGGCCCGCCACGTCCCCTTCGGAGTTGGTGGCTCCTGCCGGGGGAGCTGCCCAGCTGAAGCTCCTCCCCCACTCCCCTTGCCCATTTCTAATGGCAGCGGCGGGCAGAGTTAGGCCTCCCCGCCTCTCCCCCCGGAAACCCGGCCCGCAGCTCTGCTCCGGAGCCCCCGACCTCAGCTCCTGCTCCTCGCGGGACTGTTTCCCGGCTCTCCCGCGCCTGACCACGCCGGATGGGCCTTTCGTCCGCAGCCCCTCTGGGCGCTGGACGGCTCATCCTTGCCAGCTGGCCTACGTGCTTCGAAGGCCAGCGCCTGAAGCTTCCTCCCCATAGGAAGGAAAAAATACACCTTACAAGCTGATTGGATGCTTTTTACTCTAAAATGACTTTAATTCTTAAAGTAATTCCTGGAAAATCAAATCCTAGTCTTTCCCAGGACTTGTTCCTGCAAGGCGCTAGACATCTAACTAGGACCAAGATTAATGACAGACTCGACAGCAGCGAGGCGCGGATCTGATCATTAGCAAACTGAGCGGGGTAATTAGGTATACAGTCGGAGCGCAGTGTGCGGGCCTGAATTAGCAGCGTGTAATTGAGCCTCATTTAACTGCAGGAGAAGCTCGCTGAGAGAATTTTATTTACATGAGAAAAACGTCTTCGCAGAATTGCTTTCAGGGAATTTCAACATGTATATCCCAAATCACTCCTTGTGTGTCAGGCCCAGCCAGGATCGCGTCTCTTCCCGAAGCCCAGATATCATGGATGGTCATAGGATTTCCTCCCGCAGCTCAAGGGCTCGGACCCAAGATGGGATGCCATTGTTTTTTGACTGTCTTTTTCACACACAGAGCAAGTTCTAACAAAGACAGGTGAGGTCACTATGATACCGTATTGTACTGATCCTATTTTTAGGACTAAAACATCAAAATACATGTTTTGGGGGGGTCAATATCCAAGCAGTCATTGAGCCGTGAGCAAGATGGGACAGAAACAGAAGTAGTGGGCAGACGGAGGTGGCCTCGTCCGCAGAGACGGCAGCGCTGAGAAGTCAGGGACTCCTGGGAGCGCGGGACGCTGGCCACGGCCCCGAGGTGGATCCAAACGCTTGGGGACAGCGCTGCACCCGACGGAGGCCCCAGCACGGCTGGGCAGCGAGGGCTCCCTTTCTGCTCTAGCCACGCCCCGGAAGTGATCCCTGAGGAATGCAAGACGACCGACCGGACACCGCCGTGGCCATACCCACCCGGGAGGAGATTCTGCAGAGTATTGCAACCCTCCCTTACTGCTCCTTAAATGACTGCAGGACGTGAACCCACCCTCATTTATTTGCTGATTTGCCCCTTGACTGGCCTTCCGGCTTGCTCAAGATCCTAACTTTGCACATTACCTTGCAGGGCATGGGGGAGGGGCGGCCTCAGTGTGTGCCCTGTCCGAGGGTTCCCAGGGCCGGGCTGAGCTCACCAATTCACACCCCCACGAGAGCCCGTGTCCTGCCACCGCTGTCGAGACGGCATAGTATCAAAGGTTTAGTGTTTTTTCCCTGATATACATGAAAACATTTTAATTTTCACGAGTGTGGTCAAGTTCTGATTAGATTCTGTTCAAAATGAATTAAAATGTATTTCATTTCTCTTGTGCAAAATTAACATTTTTGCCATATCAAGTTGGCCAGTCCTAGAATTTGAGGCTGCTCTAAGTAGCCCACCTTCCATTGGGAATGGCACATTCTTTAAATTTTCCTTGGCAGTTTGTAGCTGTTTGTCACCAGGTGCTTCATGTTTAATCCTTTGCAGGCCACGACACTCGCATCGTGGCAGGGAGCCGGTGCCTGCACAGGAGGCGTAATGCGTTTTACTTTCCTCCCTCCCCCACCCTCCCTCTTCCTTCACCTTTTAGTCTTAATATTTTTAATAGTCTGGCAAGGGCTGTATCTCTTCATTAGGTCTGACTACCAATCACAGCTCTCCTAAGTATCTCCTTCTGCCAGACATTCAGCCAGATGGCCCCATTTAGGATCATGGAGCCCCAGGCAGGTGGCACTGCCCTGGCACAGGCGAGGAGCTCAGACCCTGCGGCAGTCTGCCTCAGGCTCTGTCGCCCTCTCTCCTGGCTGCCCCTCTTCCCCACTCACCCAGCCCACCATCCTCACGAAGGGCACCCCTGTGCCCGCGTGGCACCCGAAGCAGCCAGCAGCCTGGCCCAGGCCTGTCCTCAGAGGACCCCCCAGGTTCCCGCTGGGCTCTTGTGGTCCTGACCCATTTTCCCCAGCTCCACGGCTGCACCAGCGCCAGCCTTGGCCTCCCTCAGGCTCTGCGCTTGTCTGCTGATTCTCCAGTGCCGATTTGTTTCCGGGAGCCCGCTCGGCACCCGCAGCGGCCCCGTCCCTGACTGTGCCGTCTCAGAGCCAGGCCGCAGTGGGCGGGGACAAAAGCTGGGAACCAGCTGCCGGGGAGGTGGGCGGGGCCTGCGGTGTTACCCTCCTGTCCCTTGACTTTCTCATCTGAAAAATGGAAATAATACTGTCTTCCCTGTGGGGTCATTCTACAAATTAAGTGAACCAAGCACCTATGAAGTTTTGAGTGGCTGTGGCGCTTTCTCTGACCCTGTTGGCTCTGTTTGGATTAGAACTGACGTGCCCTCATCTGTCTTCAAATCTTCCCTTTCCTAAGGGCACCGCCCACCCTGGACTGGGCCCGTCGTGCCCACTGTGGGCCTGCCGTAGCCCATCTGTGAGGTCCTCTTCTGGAAGGCCGCACCCCGAAGCGGCGCACGTGAGGTCAGGGGTCCTACCCCCGGGTCCCCCTTTCGCCCTCGGAGTGCAGCTGTCGACGTACTCCCACGAGGCGCATCCTCACCACCCCAGGCCGGCGTCCTCTCCAGCCACACCTGCCTGAGGGACGCTGCTGCCGCCAGCGTCATCCTGGGCTCTGTTTTCTGTTTCTCCTTCTGCTCTAGTTCGTGCTGATGCAACTTTCCAGCTACACACTGAGAGCCGCTCCGCGGTGGGCGCCTCTCGGCTCTCGCGCTGTGCGCTGAAGGTTTGCATGTCGGTCTCGCGCTCCTCTGGCCTCCAGACACTGTGCTGGAGAACACGCGGCCACACAGTAGGGCTGTCCGTGCCAGGCAGCAGGCACGGCTGGGGCACGTTCCAGTGTCGTGCTGCCATTTGGCATCTTATTAGCACAGCCATCTGCTCTGTTAATTACCATTCGCTCAGCTCAGACGGCGACAGGACTGAACGAAAACACTAAGAACGAGTCCTGAGCGAAAAGCCCAGGGTGCTTTTAAGTCTTTGTGGAAGCAGGGCAGTCCCAGTGGAGGGTCTGACCTAGCTCTGCAGTGACAGCCAGAGACAATAAAGAGGAAATAATTAACGGAAAATCTCAAGATGGTCTCATCTTCTTGTAATAGTGAAGGAGAGAGAATCTGTGTATGCTGAATACAAAGACACATACTTTGGCCTTTGACCCAGTGTTTTGAATGTAAGCAATAATAGACTCCTTCACCCAGCTGTCCACTTAGCAAGCTCAGGGTGACAGTCTGAAGTCTTTTTCTGTGTATCAAGAACAAGAATTTGGGGGTGGGATTTTAGCTCAGTGGTTCCGCCACCTCCCTCGCAAGCGCAGGGCCCTGAGTTCGAGCCCTGGTACCAAAAACACAGACAAGCAAGATGAGAATTTGAAGAGGACAAACAAGGTGTTGCTGTTCCAGGTGCAGAGAGATGCCCCAGGGGACTGGAAGGACACCCCGGGGCTAGGAGGAGCAGCCGGGGGGAGGCTAATGGGGCTGACGTGGCCGAAGATGGAGCACGGGAAGGAGCCGGCCAGGAGGGCGGGGGCTGGGAACGCCAGCAGGTGTGGCAGGAGAAGAGACGGGGCAGCCGGGGTGACGCAGTCAGTCCCGGGCGGGTGGCATCCCCAGCCTGAGAGGCGAGCGGTGCGTCTCAGTGGTCACAGCATCATGAGGACAGAGAGGAGAAGCAGGCGCGACCAGGGTGTGGGCCCTGCTGGCTGTGCTCCTGCGCCGTGGGTTGGTGAGGCCGTGGGCTGGAGGGACCCGCCGCTGGAGCCTGCGGGCCGAGGGACGGCTAATGCCCACGATTCTGGCATGAGCCCTGCGTTCAGGTTGTCTGATGCTTTCTGCAGGGAGGTCGCCTCCATCGGCAAGGAGGTAACCCGGTGAGAGTGAGCGTTGGCACAGTGACGGGCTCTTCCCCAGCTGGCGGCCTCAGCACCTGTTGAGTCATCTGTTTCCCATCAAAACAGAAAAAAAAAAAAAAGCAGTAATACATTTACTTGTATAGATGTCATTTAATTTTTGTTGGTATTTTCAGTGTACAAATCATGAGCGCATATATTCATGGGGTAGAACTGTGGACTTTGTATGTCTGTATACACGGTGTGAAGAGATGAAGTCAAGCCAATCTGCCCGCGTCCCGCTTAGCCTTTTTATGGTTAGATACGTGAGACTCGCTCTCTCGGCTGTTTTGAAGTGTGGGGTACCTGGTGCGTTATTTCCATCGGCTGCTGTCCCGTCCTGAGCAGCGGCTGCATGACTGCCCCGAAATGACACCGCGAGTTCATCTGACCTGCTGCGGAGATCACACGGGGTTTCCCAGATGAGCAAACCGATGCTTAGAGACTTGAGTGACTTAGCCGAGGTCACTTGGTGTGAGGGGACAGGGACGGCCTGAGAGTCCTGGTCCCCGGGCCCCCAAACCTCTGTGCTTCTCTCCCACGTGGAGGGATCTCCCGAAGGGGTGAGCTTGGGCAGAGCCCCGCACTCTGTGTATGAATGTGGGAAATTAGTGAGTGCACTGAACAAGTAAAGCGAACACGCACACTTTAACATCCAAGGTCAGTGATTTGTACCAGAGTGGGACGCAAGGATAAATACAGGCTTGGGGACAAATACCAGCTTTCCTCCTTGGCAGCTGGCAGCCCCTTCCTACCGGGGGGTGGGCACAGTGGCTAACCGTGCAGCTTGCTCTCCGCTTCCTCTTCTGTCACGGGAGTGGCTTCCCCAGGCCTCAGCCTGGGAAAATTGCACCTGGAGCCTCCCTGCACTTACCTGTGTCTGTGCCACCTCTCGTTTTGGAGCCCAGGGCGATGCCAGCCCGAGGAATGGGTGCACCCTGAGTCTTGTTTTCCTGTTCATGGAGAACATGGCACCTTCCAGAGTCAGCCATGTCTGTCTCTCTCTGGAGATCACAGGCGCCCCTTTCGGTAGCTCAGTTCTTCAAACGGAGGCTTCCTGCCTTGACCCACAGCGGAGCAGAACAGACTTCCAGGCGTGCTGTGATGTTGGTGTATGCCTTGAATGCGGTTGTCCAGAAAACTCAGGAAGCCATGGCCTCCGGCTGCAGTGTTCTCCTGCGCGCCCGCACCACTCAGCCTGCCGGGGAGGCCTGTGTGCTCCTCGGCTCACGGGGAGGGTGCCCCGCTTTCTTCGGTAGCATCGTGTGTCTGTACAGGCCCGTCTCGCCAGTCCCGATGCTGAGCTGAGGAAGCTGCAGGGCTGCGCCTTGCGGTGGAGCTATTTTAGTGGCACCGATGTAGAGCTGCGACCTTGGGGAGACGCGCCAGCACTTACTTGTGACCCATTTACTCTCGGTTCATGCAGAATAATAGGTTGGGGTGCCCGCGATCCGGTCCCCGGCACTCCGAGGGCAGCACAGGCTCGGTGAGCCGATGGAGACCCGGAGCAAAGAGCAGCCGTGCTGGTGCGCGACTTGCTGGCCAGGAGGACGCAGGAGAGCTGTTCCAGATAGGCCAGGGCTCGGACCGGGCGGGCCCTTATTCACCCAGCGCCACCACAGTGGCTCCCGAGACGAGGACAGCTTGCCAAGAGCGGGCCGTGGTCACCTATGGGCCTGGTCATGAGGACCCCAAATGCAAAAATCACCAGCTTGTTCAGACTTCTGTGTTTAACAGAGCCAAGGAGCTCTGCTTTAGAAATGTTTTCATTTAAAACGCTGATGGTAAAATTTTGCCTTTACATAATTCTCTTTCCCAATAGTTCTGTGTAGTCAAAGGATGTGTGGGTTTGATTGATGCCCGTCATTTGCTTTTCTTGACGGAAGTCCACTTGTCGATCCTGTTGAAGGAGGTAGATGGGTAAAACAGCAACTCCAGGTGACCCAGAAGCACCCGGGATGTGGGCTAGAGGGGGCACAGCTGGCGGCCTCAGACAAGCGGGTCCTGGAGCCCTGAGCTCCTCTTGGGTCCTGGCTGCCCCGGGCCGGCTCCGGTGCCCTCAGCCACAGTGCCTACTCCCCCTCCTCACTTGGGCCGCACACGCCGGGTCTCAGGCTGAGAGGCCACGGTGCTCGGTTCAGCACGGGCACTTGGCCAGGCGCTTCTCCGTGGCTGTGACTTCTGGGGTGTCTCGGGCAATGCAGGGTCCCGGTGCTTCAGAAACGGGGCATCTTAGAGCCTCATTTTCACAAGAACCAAGGAAGTGAACAGTCAAGTACTTCCGGACCAAATGGAGTGACTAGAGAAACGTGCCTGAGGACAGAGCGCGCGGGGAGTCCATGCGAGGCCGGGCGGGTGGCCGCCATCCCGGCTCCTGTCCCCTCCTGCCTTCCAGGGCCGAAGGGCTGTCCATTCCCATGAAAAAGTTCCACACCAGGCAGGTGACACCTGTCACATGCATTATCTTCTTTGTCCTTCTTGTCTATCACACTGCACTGTAAAGGAACTGGGTTTTAGAGCATTACAGAAACATGCAAATATCTAAAAGAGAAAAACATTTCCATTAAGTAGAAGACACATTGGTAATGAGTGCTTAGAGCAGACACATGACAAAACATGACAAAACTATTTTTAGTCACTTCTTCTGGGGGTGGAGAAGGCAGAATTATCTAGAATACGTAGCATAGAGATATTTTCAAGTTTTCTAATATTTAGCACATCCACAGTCTTTTACAATAAACAACTTAATAGAATTGTCTAAAAGCTTAATATTACTTGGAAACACTTTACATTGTTTTAATGATTAATTTATGTTCTTTGGAAAATTTTATGATAGCTTAGTATTTGTTTTTAGCTCAGTGTAGCTTAGTGTCTTTTTTTTTTACTCTATGTTCTGAATTTCTGTCATCTTGCATAAGAAATTGTCTCAGTCAGTTTTCTCACCATTGAGACACAGAACCCAACACCCAGAAGTAAAAGGAAGAAATGTTTATTCTGGCTCTTGATGTGTGGAGGTCCAGTCGTGGTCAGCTGGCACCAAGGTGAGCAGCCTGGCAGAGGTCCAATGGAGGAGAGCTGCTCAGGTGTGGCGAACAGGAAGCAGCGAGAGAAGGGAGGAGCCAGGGAGGGAGATGTCTCTCCAGGCCACGCCCCTGTGACCCGCCTCTTTCAAGCAGATCCTCCCAGCAGTCCAATCGCCTTGACACAGCCCTGCCTTGTAAGGGGAACTGAGGGGCCATCCAAACAGAACTGTACGGAAATCCTAAATTAGGAGTGTTGGGATTACGTTTGCAGCTGAAATGTTTGAGACCTAAAACCAGCGAAGTCAAGGCTCCTGATGATTCTGATAAGCTAAAACACAGGAGTTAGAACTGAACCTCAGAACAAGAAAAATAAAAGAAGAATCCTCCCGGCAGTTAATCTTTCTCCTGTAGAGTCAGGCCCTGTCGTCTTTCCCAGTGGCATCCGAGCACGCACACAAGTACTCCGGGATGTGTCAGGTCACTCGCCCTGAAGGCTACTTTTGTGCCTTAATTTGTTGTGTCTTAGAATTACAGTGAAATGGTGAAAATTATTCTTACAGACTTCTGTTTTCAAATGGAAAGCAAAATCCTTGCGCTTCTTAAATGAAGACTGACGTTTGCTCTGAACCTTGGTCACCTCTGCACAACTGGAAACGTCCATGTGGCGAGCGTAGGCCCCAGCAGGGCACCTTGCTGTGTGCCCACAGTGCAGCAGGAAGAGCTGAGCGTGGGTTGCTTTTCCCCCGAGTGGAAATATCTAGACTACAACAGCGAGTGTTGGTTGTTACTGTTACTAGAGACTAAGATAAGCTTTCCCCGGAGGTTTGTGGATAACTCACTGTTTTATAGTTTGACATTTTTGCGCCTTTATTGCAATCCTTCAATTTGAGGCAAAAGTGTATCTTTTCATGAAAGAGAAATTTGCAACAGAAAGTTAATGTTCCTTTAATTTATTACCTTCTAAGAAATAAGTGATGATTCATGAAAATCTGCCGGATTAACTACACACCAATGATGTGCCAGATTTGTTGTTGTAAGATAAATACATGACCCCAAAATATGTATTTGTGAGATCATATTTGCTAAGTATACACCTCCTGTGAACATAACTACTGAAAATATGCTTTAGGCCAGTTGAAAAATGGGAAGGTTCAAAACCCTCCACCAACATCCCTGATTTCAGCCTTTGCAAAGAGTTTCTCAGGAGAAAATAAATTCGAGGCCGTTGTCCACGGGTCGGGGTTGTTTCCGCCCACTCTGACCAAGCAATTCTGTCTGTTTCAGGATCTAGATTTCTCATCACACCCACGGGAGCCTTGTATATTAAAGATGTACAGAACGAGGATGGATTGTATAACTACCGCTGTGTCACGCGGCACAGATACACCGGAGAGACCCGGCAGAGTAACAGCGCGAGGCTTTTCGTATCAGGTAAAGACTCGGCAACGCTGTGCGCGTGTGTCTGTGCTTCTCGTCGTACTGTGCTAGGAAATCGACGAATGCTGAACTAAAATGAAACCTGCAAGTTTTTATCGTCCCAATTATTTCCCCAGCCGTGAAAGGCTTCTAACCAGTATCAGGAGAACATAATGCAGATATTCCAAATGAAGTCACTTCACAGTTTGTGTCACTTCCAGTTCCGTGGACCCAGTGAGGTTCCCGCTGGGAAGACGACTCTCTGGCCCCGCTTACCGTAGGTCCGAGGGTCGACAACACTGGCGCCATCTTGTGCCAGCCCCTGCGTCCTGTGGGGAGAAGATGGCACTCTGGGTCACACCTTTGTTTCTCAAGGGACGCCAGATGCCTCTGGGGACTGTCCCCATCTAAGGGCAAAGGGTATTGGCACCTACCCACCTCCTTCTGGGGTTTTCTCAAGGAAGAAGGAATCTGAGTTAGTTCCACTGTGCTAAATGTGTCAGTTGTACGCCTTCCTTCACGGGATTTGCCCGTGAGAAGTAACTGGACACCATCGGCGCGAGCGGCTTGTGCCTGAGGCGGCTGTTAAACACGTGGTCCGTCCAGGGAGGAGCGTCGGCCTGTGCCTTTGCAGGGTGAGAGTGCAGGACGGCTCCGCCTGCGGGGTGCCTGCTGGAGAACCGTGTGCCCGAGGACGCGGAGGACACAGAGGACGCGGCCCATCAGAGTCTGCGCCGCCGGAGGGAGGGGGGGAAGGGGGGGGAAGGGGCTGCGCCTGGGAGCCCCAAGGACACCGCCTCCTGCTGGCCTCCCTTCTCGGCCCACGTTCTCCGAGGAGCGGCCCCGGGACCTGGGTGTCACTGAGCAGCACGCATGCGCGTCAGGATTCAGTGTTTTTGCCCCTGCGCTCGGAAC
>PVIC010030392.1:0-21928 GCA_004025085.1 Thryonomys swinderianus
TTTTTTTTTTTTTTTTGCTTTTTGGAGACAGGGTCTTGCTTTGTAGTTCAGGCTGGCCCTGAGCTCACTATGGTGCCCAGGCAAGCCGCCGCGAACTCAGCAATCCTCCCATCTCTGCCTCCGGAGTGCTGGGATTACAGGCGTGAGCCACCACGCCCAGCATTATATGTGGTAACCGGGGATCGAACTCAGGTCCTTATGCTTGAGAGGCAGGCGCCGGAATCATTGAGCTAACCCTCTGGCCCAAAATCCCATCTCTTAATGAGTTCCATGTTTTTCCAAATCAGCTCCTTTGGTGTTTGCACCCTTCTTTTAATTAATCAGTAGTTGATCTCTAGTTTTTAAAATAGCTTTTGTGATTGTTTTCCTCTTCATGAAGGTTATGTGTAAGAGAAACAGTTTGAGTCTAAAAATATATATACCTCAAGTGCATAACCAAGAAGTTAAAAACAGTTTGCTACTATTTATACTGTGTAGTTCACAAATATATATTGTTCTTTAGAACTAGGATCTTAGCAGAGGCTGGTGTATATAGTATATGTGAGAGAGAAAACGTGCAGGCATACGCATTCTGAAAATGTTCCTGGTAAGCTGCTGCACTTTTAAGAATCATGCCTTTAGGTATTCTGGGCCTATACTTCTGTTCTCTGCTACTTCTGTGTGATTCTATGAGAATTTTTTTTTTTTTTTTGAGACAGGGTCTCACTTTGTAGTTCAGGCTGGCCCCAAGCTCACTATGTAACCCAGGCATGCCTCAAACTCACAGCAATCCTCCTGCCTCTGCCTCCCTGGTGCTGGGGTTACAAGCCTGAGCCACCACACCCAGCATTGTGGTATATGGTACTAACTGCTGGTGGGCGCGAGTCACCATGCTGAGTGAGTATTGTATGTGGTTACCGGGATTGAATTTGGGATCTTGTGCTTTCAAGGCCGATGCTGGAACCACTGAGCTAAATCCCCACTCCCTATGATACACTTTTTAATAGCAGACATTCAGGTTGTCTGAATACATTGTAGGCTTAGAAAATAACACTGACAAATCCCGTTAGTTTAGACCAAATATAATCAGGCCAAGGAAATTTGTCTCTTAATAGATTTTTTTTTTTTTTTTTTTTTCTTTTTGAGACAGGGTCTCGCTTTGTAGTTCAGGCTGGCCCTGAGCTCACTATGATGCCCAGGCAAGCCGCCGCGAACTCAGCAATCCTCCTGTCTCTCTCTGTCTCCCAAGTGCTGGGATTACAGGCGTGAGCCACCATGTCCAGCATTTCTTAATAGATTTTTAAATGTTAGAGTAGCTTTTGGTAACTTAATTTTTCTACATCTCATTTGTAGAAACATTGACACTCTGCAACTTTTTACTTTAATATTAATAGTAATCTATTAATTTTTCATTGAGGTTGGTGTTAGAGTTTTGGGTGAGATTGTTCTTTGTGCGCCCTGCATCTCTTCATTTTTCCTACCCTTCACAGAATTAACCCAAATGCCCCATAGGAGTAGCCCCTAGGTGGGTTGAGTACTCCTAGGTGGAACTGTTGCATAGTCTATTATTAATTAAGATTGATTGGTATTTATTAAGAACTGTAGTTCATATTTACTGGGTATTCTTATTTAACGTTCACAATTCTGCAGTATGGTAGAATTCTACTATTTGTCTTCACAAAAGAGGAAACCGGGGGTTAGGAGAGTTAGATAACTCACCCGGTGCTCAAACAGAATCAAACTTGACTTCACAACTCATATTTCACCATGTTTTGTTGCTCTTTGAGTTCTTTTTTACCATGACCCTTTCTCTGTTTCATTTTACCTTTTACAACTGTAGAACATATGACCCTTCTTAGGACTTTGCTTCTTCTGAAGTTTGTCTTAGAACAAAGATAAAGTCCTCAGAGGTGAGGCTGTGTAGGTTTCTGTGCCACTATCTTTATGGATGGGTTTTAGTCCATTTTTCTTACTAAGTTTATCTTTGCAGGTCTGTTCAGTGACAGTAAAGTAGGCCCACAATTTGGCTTTCTTAGTTTTCCTCTGTGCTATTTTTAATCAAACAAGAATTGCTTAGTCAGCTTCTACCCTTCCGGGATATTGAAACTTTTTGTTGAGGTATCATATTTGTTTTAATATTGTGTATATTTACCTTGTAATCTTATGATTGAGTATGGCAATTTAAAAAAATAAGCCATGGAATGATAGTTTGTGTATATTTCCTCCTCAGCATTTTTTGTTAAGCTATGAAGTAATTATGGGTGTTAGGGACTGTTAACTCTTATCTAAGATACAGCTGCAGATGCATAGACAGTGGTCTAGCAATGAGATGCTTTAGTTTTTCTGTTCTTACCCCAGGTCATCTATTGTAGTCAGGTTGTGATAATGTAAATTTTAGTTATCAAAAAAATTCCATTTATCTCAGACTGGAGTTCTTCAAATTTCTCCTTCCAAGTTAAGATCTCTTTTTCCCATTGGGACTGTTTGCCTTGTCTGTGAATTCAGAGTTCCTTAATAATAATAATGTGTTAGGATCATCATGACCAGGAAGGAATAGTGAGTAGAGTAACAGCAGATAGAGAATGACAAGAAAAATCTTCTTTAAAATCTAATTATTCAGGAGTCCTAAAATTCCTTGACTTGTCTTTCTTTATGTGTAGTTACAAATAGAAATGCTTTGGGTTTTTCTTTTTTTTTTTAAGTACCAGGGATCAAACTCAGGACTTTGTGCTTGCGAGGCAGGCATTGGAATCACTGAGCTACTTCCTCAGCCCTGTTTTGTTTTTGTTTTCTGCCTGAATCTCTTCTATGGGGAAAGAGCAGTGATTCTTATTTGACTTCATGTTATGTCCAGCCTCACGGCAATAGTCAAGTGGAGCTAAAATCTTTTGATTTTCAAGCTGCCCTCAATTATGATTTATTTTTATATATTGCAGATGCTAAGGGTTGAACCCAGGACCTTGTGCATGCTAAGGCAAATATCTACTGCTGAACTACGTCCCTAGTCCTCCCCTCAGTTATTAAGCATACTTTATAAAAAGGGCTAGCATTATAGTATAAGTAGGTAAAATTGTATGATTTGGATATTACTCAATCTTGGTGAGTTGATTTTGTCAATCCCCCCACGTTAGAAAAAAATACTTTTAAGAATCCTTTTAGTTACTATTTAATACATCTGTCTAGATGTGCCACAGTTTATTTACATACAGAACAAAGTATATAACTTTATTTTTTATGTTATTGGGGTTTGTCAGAGTTGTGCTCTACCTTGTACAATTCAGATGAAGTTGATCATTAACCTTAAAACTGGCCTAGTAAGTGGATAGTTATTTTAATTAAAAGCATGTAAAGATGTTTTAGACTTTATATGTCTTAACTTTATTTCTAATTTCCTTAAATCCACTTTTTGCTGACTATACATTGAGTAGTTTATTGATAGACCAGTATTTGTGTTTTGCTTTTTTCTGTTTCCTTCAGTTCTATAGCAGCTAATTCTTTACAAGTTCTGAGGAACTGAAAATGATTGTACTGTATAGCTTTTTCTAAATGCCTGTGTAAAGATCAATTATCTTAATTTTTTTCATGTGTGCTTTTGTGAATATTTTTAAAGTGGGCTAACTCCTATAAAATTAATTTGTACTGATTTTTAAAATTTAAATTACCTGGATAGCAGCTATTAATTAGATGACCACAGCCTTAATTTTGTTCTGCTTTTCACTAACACATCATTTATTCTCCTTTAATATAGTTTAGCTTCTTGTGCTTTCATAAATGAATGGTCCTAAGTCACATTCAGGAGTCTTCATAAGGTGATATATTAGAGGCTGTTCTCGCAGAAAAGAAAATACTCCCTACTCTTGGAAGGCAAGTGACAGAGACAGAGTGCTAAACCTCCCCCTCCTCCTCCAGCCCAAGCTGACCTTCTGCGGCCCCTTGGTGCCTCTTGTTTTCTTATTTTTATAGAAAATCAATATCCCTTCTGACACAAACAATAGCTCAGAAGCAAGAATAAATGGAAGAAAGCTGAGATCTCTGTCCATCATCTCTCACTTTAACTCCCCCAAACTCTTTAATTATGAGTGTGCTTTGCTCCAGGTGTTTGTGACAGTGAAATTGCTAAATGAGGACCATTTTAACCAAAGATTGGGTGATCAATAACACACTGTAGCAGTAGCTTGTTGGATCAATAGCATTCATTATTTCATGGTTAAGGTAAGTAGCCTCCTTTGCAAGTGGAGGTCATTAATCAGGGGTTACTGGAGCCAAGGAAAAGAATATATGTGCTAGGTTGAGGATGTTCTGTTTTCTATTCTTTAAATAGGGATGCTGACCAACATTGTATTTACCATTGCTGCAATTGGTAGTTTTCACTGTAGAATATTAAATAGTTGCATAGCTTACTTGTTACATTTATTCAGAGTTTTGCTGGTATGTCCTTAGGGAACAAGTGTAAAAGAATTCTTGGGAGGTGGATATGGTATTCTTGTATTTGAAGGTCTGTCTCTTAAGAGAGTACCTCTCTAGAAAGAAATGTTAAAATTATTCTCTGGCTCCAGATGGAGGGACTAGGACTCAGGAGTTGAAAGTAGAGTCAAATGTTACCTCGGTATAAAATATAACAATCTTCTATAACAGTAAAAATAAAGTGAATCATTTCACCAGGTCATGAGTTTTAGATCACTGGAGAGATTGGCATGAAGACTCCTGTTACTGTAGAGCTGAGAAGGCTGGATTGAAATGCTTCCAAGGACCCTTGGAACACAAGTTCCTGTGATTTTCAGTTGTAACTTAACTTCCTAGTGGCTGCAATTTTAAAAGGCATCTGATAAACAGCCTTAACTGCCTCCTAGAATATTTATGAAAAAAATCCAGCATTTGCCTACATGTTAGAAACCAAGAAGTAGTTGGCCTATTGCCAAAATTTCTTCAAACTACAGACAAGGCTGATAGAACTGTACTTGGGAATGCAGTGGGGGACTGCCTTAGCGCAGTGTGCAGCCCACCCTGACACTGCAAGGCTCTGTGACCTTTCTCCATGGGCAGCCTTCCGAAATGCAAAGACTGGCACAGTCAGAATTGGGTAACTGCACTTTTGGCAGAATGGTCCATCTTGCTTCTTAGTCTGTGTCTTTTATTCTCTGTCTGGAGGTTGTGACTCCCGGAATACACTTGGATAGGGAAGTTTAGTGTTTTCTGTGTATTTGTGTTTGCGTGTTAGAGGCAGACACAGGATATTGTTTCTCTAAGAATAAAGTTTACTATTGGCTTGGCCAGAGAAGAAAAAAAACCCTTTTGTGCTTTATGTACTACATTCCATTTATTGCTGACTCATGGAATAGAGCCAGAATCAGGAAGTGAGGGTTGAGAGGAGATCCAGTCTCAGTCTAGCAACACGTGTATGTGACGAAAGCACTCCAGGAACATTGAGAATTAGGTCAGAGCCTCTTCTGGCCAGTTGTAGGTCTGAAAAGAGCATGTTACCCATATCCATAGGAGTAGAGAATGGGACGGATATAATCCATGCCTCCTGTCTGTTGGCAAGTACTACGGAGAGGCCTTTGAATACATTCTGCAGAATAAAGGAAAGGGAACATTCTTCAGAAAGTTCAGAGGAAGAACAATTTGAAGATGATTGCCAGTGGGAACCAGGAAAATACTTTTGCAAATCCTCAATTGGGATGCAAGATGTAATCATTTGAAATAGAAGCAGTAAAGTATAGGACTAAGATGGCAATCCAAAAATCTGGTAGTTGGAGGAAAAACTGTAGAGGAGCATAAGGTATAATTACAGTATTAAAATGAAGGACAGTTCACTGCAGAAAATTGAGTTGATGTTATGAAAAACCTTGGGAAACACTATACCTGGCTTGTTTATTTTAAAATATATATTAAGTAGATACGAAAGAGACCTCTCATTAAACTACATGATTAATAGGATCTTAAATAGGAGAGAAACTCAGGTGGTAACTCCTAATATCAACTTTTGTGGGTGTGTTTTACTGAGTATTGAACCCAGGGCCTTTGCGGTGAGCTCTCCCCTTTCCGTGTTTTATATTTTTAATTTTGTAATAAAATCTTGCTAAAGTCACTTAGTTACCTAATCTGGGCTTGAATTTGTAATTTTGGTACCTCAGCCTTCCTAGAATGCAGACATTACAAGTTATGCTCCACTATGCCTGGCCCCAATAACTTTTGATTAGAGATGCTAAACAAATTCTCTTCCTCTTATTGTAATTGAGGCCAGTATAAATTATCCTGTTCACTTCTGTGGTTAGGAAAGGATTAGCCAGCTCTAGGGTATGAGGGGAGGAACTGAGCTGTCTTTTTTCTTCCCAGTTTTGGAAATCTACAGAGAATTCTCTTGTTGAAACTAGGAGCTTTATTTACAAATAGAAAAATATCGGATTATTTTTTAAAAAATAGTTCACAGGGGCCGGAGGGTTAGCTCAGTGGTTCCGGCGCCTGCCTCGCAAGCGCAAGGTCCTGAGTTCGATCCCCGGTAACCACATATAATGCTGGGCGTGGAGACTCACGCCCACCAGCAATCAACATCGCATACCACAATGCCAGGACGTGGTGGCTCACGCCTGTAATCCCAGCACTCGGGAGGCAGAGACAGGAGGATTGCTGAGTTCGCAGCGGCTTACCTGGGCACCATAGTGAGCTCAGGGCCAGCCTGAATAACAACGCGAGACCCTGTCTCAAAAAGCAAAAAAAAAAATAGTTCACAGTAGTATTACTTACTGCTGTGGAATAATCACCCTAAAGCTTAGTAGCTGAAGACTCATGGAATAGAGCCAGCACTCACTGTCTTCTAGTTCCTGAGTTCAGGAGTCTGGGAGTGGCTTGCGTGGGTGGTTTTGTTTCAGTCTCAGGAAGTTGCTGTCAGATAGATTGTTGGAAGAGGCTGTAACAGGGTGGAAGCTTAGCTGGGCTGGGGTTCTTCTTCCAAGTTCCCCCAATGGCTTTTGGGAGATCCCATTTCCTCATTAGGCTCCTCTTCACCTGGATCTGGCCAAGCACCATCAGTGTCCTCAGGACACTAGTGGGTTTCCTCTTGTGGGAGTAATGTGAGAGAAGTGTGTGTGTGGCAGGAGGGGAGTCCAGGGTGGAGGCCATAGCTTTGATAACCTAATCTCAGAAGGGACAGCAGTGTTGCTTCTGCCCTTTGCTTTTGGTTTCCACAGGTCATCCTGGTACAATGTGAGAAAGACTACACTGGGATGTAAAAGAACTAGAGTATAGGTTGGTTTTGTTTTGTTTTGTTTTGTTTTGTTTTTTTGAGACAGGGTCTTGCTTTGTAGTTCAGGCTGGCCCTCAGCTCACTATGTAGCCCAGGCAAGCCTCGAACTCAGCAATCCTCCTGTCTCTGCCTCCTGAGTGCTGGGATTATAGGCGTGAGCCACCACACCCGGCACTGTGGTTATGTGGTATTGATTGCTGGTGGGCATTGAGTCACCACGCCCAGCATTGTTTGTGGTTACGTGGGATCGAATTCAGGATCTTGTGCTTGCGAGGCAGGTGCCGGAGCCACTGAGCTAAATCTCCAGCCCTAGAGTGTAGGTTTTGAGAGTGTGGATTCCACAGGTAGCCACTGGCTGTCTCGAGTGTTTTTTTCTACCCACACATACCTATGGTAAAGTTTTCCTTTTCATTATTCTAGGTCAGTCCTCTCAGCTCAGGCATTGCTGACATTTTGGATCAAATCTCTGTATTAGGTCTGTTGTGTACATTGTGAAATCTGTCCCCTAAATGCAGAAGTGTTTCCGACCCTGAGGGGAGGCATGCAAAATTGTTTGCAGTTGAGAACCACCGGTACAGATGTTTCTGGTACTGAGGTTGGTTTTTACCATTGATACTGCATGAGCAAGAGTTTCAAATTCAGAAAACCTACTAAGACCCAAACATTGCTATCTCATGTAGAAGAAATATACTATAATATTAAACAAATTTTATTTTTGCTAATTTGAAAATGAAGCCTTTTAACTGTTCCTCACAAGGTAGACAGTACATTTTAGAACTTGGAAAGAAGAGCATGTCATATGAGAGTATATTCAAGTCAGTAGCAAGGTGTATAATGTTTGGTTGTTCATAGAGGTTCTAGGCGTGTGTGGTAGTGCATACCTATAATCCTAGCAAGGCTGAAGCAAGAGGATTCTCATAAATTCAAGACTAGCCTAGAATACATAATAAGGCTGTGTCTCAAAAAAAGACAACAGAAACAGTGTTTGTCCTGGGATTCTTTCAGCAGACAAGGGTATCAATAGTGAGGGTGGTTTTTTTGTGTTTTTTTTGAGACAGGATCTTGCTTTGTAGTTCAGGCTGGCCCTGAGCTCACTATGTAGCTCAGGCAAGCCTCAAACTCAGCAATCCTCCTGTCTCTGCCTCCTTTGTGCTGGGATTACAGGCATGAGCCACCATGCCTGCACTGGTATGTGGTATTGATTGCTGGTTGGCGTAAGTCACCACTCCATATTGTATGTGGTTACCGGGGGATTGAACTCAGGACTTTGCACTTGTGAGGCAGGTGCCAGAACCACTGAGCTAAATCTCTGGCCCTACATTGATTCTCTTGAAAGTCCATAGATAAAACAATAGAAAATGTACATTGACAAGGTACCTCACCTTTCCTGATCCAGCAGATAATTCTCTGAACCTGCCCCTTTTATTTAAAATGTTAGAAGACAATAGAGTCCTTGTAAAATGGATCATGGAAACCCTATATCATGTAGGGTTTAGAGCTGGCTGGAAATAAATGGGGCAGAGAATTGACACACCAAAAAAAAAACTTAACA
The DNA here is from genome assembly GCA_004025085.1 of Thryonomys swinderianus. Lineage (NCBI taxonomy): Eukaryota > Metazoa > Chordata > Mammalia > Rodentia > Thryonomyidae > Thryonomys > Thryonomys swinderianus. The sequence goes on from PVIC010030392.1 coordinate 8,775, forward strand.
TTTTTAAATTGGAAACATTCACCTATAGTCATTGCAGAGCAAAACTTGTAACACATATAGAACAAGGATCTACAAACTTTGTAAAGGGCCAGGTAATAAATATTTTAGGGCTTTGTGGGCCATACAGTTTGTCCTGACTGTCAGCTTTGCAGCTGAGAGTAAAAAAGCTATAGGAGATATGTCAGTGAATAGTTATGGCCATGTTCTAATAAAGCTTATGTACATTGAATTTCATACCATTTTCAAATGTCACAAAATGGTCATCTTTTTTTATTTTTTCCCCCCAACAACATCAAATTGTTGAAACTTCCTTAACTCATAGGTCATACAAAAGCAGGATACACTGGGCTGGGGATTTAGCTCAGCCATTCTGGTGTCTGCTGGGCAACCACAAGGGACCGAGTTTGATACCTGGTAACTACACACCACAGTGCTGGGCATGGTTGCTCACACCTGTAATTCTAGCACTTGGGAGGCAGAGACAGAAGGATTTCTGTGAGTTCAAGGCTAGTCTGGGCTACATAGTGAGCTCAGGGCCAGCCTGACCTACAAAGTGAGACCCTGTCTCAAAACAAAACAAAACAGGATGCACTATATTTACTGATCCTGTGTCTTAGTAAAAGATGACATGGGGTAGAATCTGTCCCTTAGCCTAATTTGCTTTGCATCTTTTTTTAATATCAGAAGAAGTAAAAAGTGTAAACTTTGCTTTTTTGGAAGAGGAGAATTAGAAAGTGGTAAATGAAAGAGTATATTTAGTAGGAATTGATGGTATTAGAGCACTGATGTTCTTTAGATCTGCAAAATATGCAAAAGGAACACCATTAGGTTTAGCAGGCACAGCTCCTTAAACTACTGGGTGAAGATGTCTTTTGGATTTCATTGACAAACTCTTCAAAGATTCTAGCAGGAGAGTTTAATGATACATTGACCCCCTGAGTGTCTGTCTCTCTTTTTTTTTTTTTTTTTGGAGACAGGGTCTCGCTTTGTAGTTCAGGCTGGCTCTGAGCTCACTATGTAGCCTAGGCAAGCTTCGAACTCAGCAACCCTCCTGTCTCTGCCTCCCAAGTGCTGGGATTACAGGTGTGAGCCACCACACCTGGCACTGTGGAATGTGGTTTTGATTGTTGGTGGGCGTGAGTCTCCATGCCCAGCATTGTATGTGGTTTCCAGGGATCAAACTCAGGACCTTGTGATTGCGAGGCAGGCGCTGGAACCACTGAGCTAACCCTCTGGCCCTTTTTTTGTGTTTTTGAGACAGGGTCTCACTTGTAATTCAGGCTGGCCCTGAGCTCACTATGTAGCCCAGACAAATCTTGAACTCAGCAGCAATCCTCCTGCCTCTGCCTCTTTGAATGCTGTGATTACAATCATGAGCCACCATGCCCGGCACTGTGGTATGTGGTAGTGATTGCTGGTGGGGGTGAGTCACCACCCCTGGTATTGTGATATGTGGTTATCAGGGATTGAACCAGGGACCTTGAGTTTGCAAGACAGACTCCAGAACCACTGAGCTAAATCTCTGGCCCCTGAGTGTCTTCTTTAAGTACACAAGAAAATAAAAGGAAAGAACCTGTACAGAAATAGAGTGTTTTTGTTTTTCTTTGTTTAGTTTTTGCTGTGATGGACCTCTTGCATCTGTTTTTCAAAGATGAATTTAATTGAGGAAAGGATTGCTACTAGTTGAATCAGCATTTAAGGGTTAGTGTTGGCAAGATACTTGGGAGTGTTGCAAAATATTTTCAGAGTTTTGATCCAGGAATGTAGGTTGGGATTTTACCACTCTTGTTCCTTTTGTAACATGTGAAAATGTGTTTTCCTTACTTTGATTTCTTCTATATTCTAGGGCAGATTAAAAAAAAATGACCTTACTTGGAAAAAAAATACTCCTAATCAAGGAAATAGCTAATGTTGTAGAGGACAGAGAATTTTTTTTTTTTTTTTTTTTTTTTTTTTTTTTGAGACAGGGTCTTGCATTGTAGTTCAGGCTGGCCCTGAGCTCATTATGGAGCCCAGGCAAGCCTCGAACTCAGCAATCCTCCTGTCTCTGCCTCCCGAGTGCTGGGATTACAGGCTTGAGCCACCACGTCCGGCGAAAATTTTTTTCTTGAACCAGTTAAATCATATCCAATGAAGAGTAGGTAGAAGAAAACAGCACGAGAAGAAGCAGAATGAATTATTAGGGTGTTTTATTTCACTGAGTTCAAATAGAATGTGTTTTTATGTTTTTGTTTGTTTGTTTGTTTGTTGTTGAGACAGGGTTTCGCTTTGTAGTTCAGGCTGTCCCAGAGCTCACTATGTAGCCCAGGCACGCCTTGAACTCAGTAGCAGTCCTCCTGCCTCTGCCTCCCAAGTGCTGGGATTACAGGCGTGAGCCACTATGTTCACTTGGCATTGTGGTATGTGGTACTGATTGCTGGCATTATGGATGTGAGTCAGCACACTTGGCATTGTGGTATGTGGTGCCGGGGATTGAACTCGGGACCTTGTTTGGGACCTTGTGGCTGCCAGGCAGATACACTGAGCTTAATCTCCGGCCCTGTTTTTATTTTTAACCTTAACTTCTTTCAGATTGGGTTTTGAGTATTTGCTTAACATCAAGGAAGATGCTGCATTTTAGAAAGTACAACTTTTGCTATATTAGTACTGTTTTCTGTTCATGGATTTTTGATGCTTTAAAGAGAAAATTTAAGAGATGCTAGAAGTCTTAAAGTTCATTTGAAACTGGTAGTTGGCAATATTTAAAAGTAAAATTGGCTGGTAAAGGTGTAAATTTGGATTAATATCAAACTAATTGAAGTAATTTTATGAGCTTTAATAAATATCTTAGTACTTTGAAATATAAGTACAAGTTTTAGCATTCTCTCATATTTATTTTGTTTGGGAGATAAACTTTACCTGTGGCTTTACTCTGAAATTTATATATCTGGTTGGCTGATAGACTGGTATGAAATTAAGGAAGTTTATGGTCTTTCCATTGGAAGATCAGAAGACTGTTCAGTGACTTTATTGGGACTTAATGAGTTCTGTGTGTCACTCTTTTTCAGTGAAACCAGCAGTGTGTGTAGCAGCAGCGACACTGGGCTCTTTACCAATGATGAAGGCCGGCAAGGTAATCTTCATCCCAGCTTTGACTGTCGGGTCAGATTTTATGGAAGAATTCTGATGATGAAGTGCTCACTAATATTATGATGATTATCTGTGACAGTTCTTAAACTTTAGGACACATGAGTCATATCAGAAACTGTTAACAGTGTACATTCGTGAGCTCCTAGAAATCAAACAGGTCTGGCTGGAATTGGCCCTTGGAATCTGGGTTTTTCATGAGCATTTGAAGTGACTTTCATGCAAGTCCTTCACATTTTGAGGCTCACCTTTTAGAGCTTTCAATAATAACAGACAGTCGACTGTGGCACATGTACCATAAGTTTGTTATCACTGGTCTAGGCGGTTAGACTGTCAAGGCTGGGACTTTGAATAGTTTTCCTTGGAACCAAATTACATATTATTATGCACTGTTCTCTTTTTTGGATAAAATACTTTTACAAAGGCAGAATTTTACCATTTTTATAAATGATTATAGTGTTCTGGTTGAGTATTTTATATAAAATGTCTTTTTTTCAATTTAAAATGCCTAGAGATTAGTATAAAGCCATATGAATAACAGCAGTGGGTGTTAATTGTCAGCTCTTTAGTTTCACTACCTAAAGAGTAATTTGAAACTTTACATTGATATAAAGCCATTTTACACAATTCTTGTTCTCTGAACTTACGTAGGATCACACTACTTGTGCACTAGTAGGAATTTCATGTACCTTTTCAGATTATAGTTTTCTTAATCTACATAAGACATTTGTAGATCTCTGAAGTCCCTTCTAGTGGTGAAATCCAGTAATTTTTCTGCCAAGGTTAAATAATTAAAGGACAGAGGCACAGTGGCTCCATGTCTCCCTCAGTCTAATTAGGCTCTGTAGTAATTCAGGCATCCAAGTCCTGACTTTGAAAAGGGACTGTGGGGAGGGTACCTCATCTACACCTCAGAGTTATAGGCATGGAGACAGCTTCATCTCCACGGAGTTGATGTGCTTCCTCCCATAATGGTGATTGTTAGTACGTTTGTCCTCTGATTCTGAGGGAACCAGTTACCATGAGAGGCTGTGGGTGTGCAGGCAGGCTCCTCAAAATGAGTCAAGGATCTTGATTTTCTTATCTTATACTAAGAAAGTCTGGTTGTCTAACATGAATGATCTGGTGTGTATTCTTTTAGTTACTAATATTTGCCCTTTTTAAAAATTTTACTACTTTTTTTGGGCCGGAGATTTAGCTCAGTGGTTCCGGGCCTGCCTTGCAAGTGCAAGGTCCTGAGTTCGATCCGGTGACCACATACAATGCTGGACGTGGTGACTCACACCCACCAGCAATCAATACCACATACCACAGTGCCAGGCGTGGTGGCTCATGCTTGTTATCCCAGCACTCAGGAGGCAGAGACAGGAGGATTGCTGAGTTCGAGGCTTGCCTGGGCTACATAGTGAGCTCAGGGCCAGCCTGAATTACAAAGCAAGATCCTGTCTCAAAAAAAAAAAAAATTTTACTACTTTTTAAAGATTACAATGCATAATTATACAGAGGTTTAAGAAAATGTGGACTTGGTGCTGCAGATGAATTTTTGAGCCTTTGGAAAGTCTTTTCACTACTAAGCGCTGCTTGATTTATTGTGAAAGATAATATAATATTTTGTAATCCCAACTCTTCCCCTTTTTCTCTGCCTCACCTTTACACCCTGTAGTAATACTTAGATGCTTAACTTTCCAGCACAAAGCAGTGCTGTTTTCTGTTTTCATGCCTTTGTTCATGATGGCCTCTGTCTGCAATCTTGTGCTTATCAGTCCTTGACTTGTTGGTCATCCACCTGGACAGGTTTTCCTTTAGCCCCTCCTGGGCACATTCATGAACTCCACCCAGTGGATTTTCTTGCTCATAATTTTTTGTTGGGTTTGTTTAGTAGGCATGAGCAGAAGATTGGAGAGAAATGAATGAGATTGGTTGTATTAGTTGAATTTTTTTTATGATGATGCTGCTTAATAGCCTTGCAGTTTCAGTGGTTGACCACATTTATTTCCTGCTGTGGGGTTGTGGGTTGGCTGTAGTTCAACTGATACTGTGTGGGCTCATCTGGTCTCCAGGCTTTGAGTTTTATCTGTTCCTTGTGTCTTTTTTTTTTGCCCCCACGGTACCAGGGATCAAACTCGGGCCCTTGTGCTTCCAAGGTTGGCACAGTACCACTTGAGCTAAATCCCCAGCCCTCTTTGGGTCTTTTTTATGCTAAAGTGGCAATGGCTATAAGCAGGGTGGAATTTTCATGGCAGAAAACCTAAATGCCAAGTGACCATGCATGCATGTTTAAGCCTTTGTTTAAATCACTTATGTTAATGTTCTGCTACTTTTAGCAAGTCTTATGACCAAGTCTAGAGTCATTAGCATGAGGAGTGTGCTCTGTCTAGTGGAGAAGGAAGGCGCTGTGGCCAGTGGCAAAGGGCAAGGATGTGGATGAGTTACTCTATTACAGGGAGTCCCGAGGACACTGGATTATAAGTTTCCCTGGCTCCCTTTCTGTTGGATTTCCTGTTAACAGTCCTCTGTTTGTTCCTCTGTTGAAAACCACTCCTCCTTTGTGACAGACTTTGCCCACCACTGCAGCTCCTTCTCTGAGCTCTGATGACCATTTTTTCTCATGCTAGGCGTAAACTCCCTGCTGGTGTAAACTGCCTGCTGTGCTGGCTCTGCACATCACCATTTCTTGTCGGTTTCCTTGTATGTGACTCTGCCCCTTTGTCAGTAGTCACTTAATGAAAATGTCTTCAAGTATCCTAATAAATGTGTATGTTTCCTAAGAAGCTTTCTACTGGTAGCCCATACTCTTCATTTGTGCTGCTGTATTTTTGTGATACTAAGAATTGAATCCACATTAGAGCTGTGTCCTCTACCCTTTTTATACTTTAAATTTTGGAGACAGAGTCTTGCAAAGTTGCTGAATTGTCCAAGCCTGGCTCAGATTTAATTTTCCTGCCTCAGCCTCCTGGAGTGCTGAGATTATAGCCATGTACCACCATGCTTGCCTTTCATTCACTTTTTATGAGAAATTTGAATGTAGGAGAAAAAAGCAGTTAGCTTTGAATTAAGGAACATTTACAGTTTTGAATCCCTGAGTTTATCCACCTGAGGTAGATGGTAAGGAAGATGATAAGGGAGACAGTTTTTTTTTTTTGTGGAAAAGACCTCAGATTTGGAGTCAATCATGCTTTGGGTCTAGGTTCTGAGCTTATCAATTGCCAAGTTAACCTTGACTTTGCTGGTCATAGTTTCCTCATTGTAAGGTGTAGTTAGTGGAGGGCTTGGAGGAAACAATATATTCATAGAGTTTTAGCTTATATCATGGTGGATTATAAGGGCTCAATAAGTAGTAGCCATATTAAACAGTTTAGTCTAATAATATGACATTCATGTGAAACTAGTTTGAGTCCCAGTTTTCATTAGAATGTGTATCACGGAGAAACACTGGAACAGTTTTTTGACACTTCGATTTATTTAATATACATTTATAATGATAGGATTGAGAAATGATCCTGTTTGGTTTTTCTTAGAACTAAGAAAAAGTTCTAGTTTACACTGTGATCTGTTTGCTTTAGGGGACGATGAACAGAGCGATTGGTTCTATGAAGGAGAATGTGTTCCAGGATTCACTGTTCCTAATCTTCTGCCCAAGTGGGCTCCAGATCATTGTGCTGAAGTAGAAAGAATGGATTCGGGGCTGGAGAAACTTTCCGATTCCACATTCCTTTTACCTTCAAGGCCAGCTCAGAGAGGTGAGTTCTAAGAATATTAAAATACAACCCATGCTTTTTAATTCTCTTTGGCAAGAATCATCATGTCATATGCGACCATGTTCAGGCCTCTAAGCACATGGTACTGTCTGGATTGTAGAGCTAGCCAGAGACTGTCTGGAGCAGTGATGGCAAACTTTAGAGCTTTAGTGGTACAAAAAGCCCACTGTGGCCTGTGTGCCATAGGTTCATCACATCTGTCCTAGAGGATTAAAGATAAGTTTCAGAGCAGTCTTGAGATATATATTAGCATATCTCTCCAGCTTGCTATTGGCGTTTATGCCAGATTTAAGAAGGCTGGTGTAGTGTCATGGCAGCTTTTCCTGCTATAAAATTGATGGGCTATTGGGAATTTATGGGAGGTGTGAGAAATTATCTCTTGGAAAAGAACAGAGTTGAGTAAGAATATTCACATTCGAAGTATAATGGCATTTTCTTAGTGGATGTCTAAAAATACTTCCTTAAATGTTTTAATTTTAATGATTGTATTATTTCATGCTTTAACACAGATCCATATCCTTTCCCTTTGTTGTTCTTTAAATTGTGAGTTAGCAAAGTTGCATAGAAAGAACCTAAGATAGAAGAAATGTGCTAATCTCTGGTACTATCTTCCAGCTCTGTAGCTATGACTAAGTCACTTTGTTTCCATGAGAGGTCATGGCCATAATTTAAGTTTTGTGAAACTGAAAAAACTATAGCTCTATAAGTTTAGAGTACGAGAATTCCCAATGACCATGGATCAACCAGTTAAACCACTGTCATTAATTATTTAAGTATCATAGTTAGAATTGCACTGAGGTACAGATTACTATTGTAAAGTTTTGTTAGATAATTTTGAGTGTATAATAGTCCTTCTCAAAACACTTGGTTCTTGGTATAGACTACCGTCTGTCTAATGCACATTTTTTTCTACTTTAGTAACTTTTATCAAACATTTCTATAAGTCCTTTTGCAGTACTTAAGCACAAAAGCAAGACTAGCAAGGAGAAACTTGAAATGGTCTGTAATCCTGAATCTAGAAACTGTATCATTGATAACCTTCTTATGTAGCTTAAGAGCTTAAGTTGCTCTTTCTCTGTGTGAGACACATATAATGGTTAGAAAATAGTGTTACACTATGCATTCTCTTTTCATCATTATTTCCCGGGCATTTAAATTTAACATTAGAAATTGTTAGTAATACTCTATATTCCCATAGTGTTTGTGATTCCAAAGTGCCTTCCATGTGCTTTCACTGGGCCTTTAAGACAGCTCCTGAGGTAGAGTGAGCAAGTGATTATCTCACTGTAGGGAGAGTGGCTGGGTGAAAGGTGACAGCAACCCTCAGTTCATGCTTCCGTGACAGAAAGACAGAACAATAAGTTTTGGCCAACACCCTTGTGAAGGTCCTGGGGTAAGAGCTCCATTGTACTGGAAGCACTTGACAACTTATGGTTTTCTGTATTCAGTAACTGAAGACTTCTGTTTTTAGGATACCATGCTCGCTTGAACCGTCTGCCTGGAGCCACAGCTCGATGCCTGAGAAAGGGGCGAAGAAGGCTGGTTGGGAAGGTGACAGCTCTCATGGTTTCCAAGGGAGATGCTATTCCCTGTGGGGTTTGTGTGCCCTGTTGACAATCATAGGCCCTATAGAGCTCCCTAAAGTTAATGAAACCAGCTGGAGTGTTTGGGGAGTTCATAACAGTAAATATTCTGTAGGACTTGAATGAATACACCATAAAAGATTAAAAACTTCATTCACAGAGAAGTTCTGGCAAAGAAAACAGTGTCACTACAGCCTCTGTTATGCATAAATTCACGGTCTACTGCCTTTCCTGTACTTTTAATGAATCCTGTCATTATTGTATAGGTAAATGTACTCTGGGGCTGGGGATTTAGCTCAAGTGATACCGTGCCAACATTGGATGCATTAAGGGGCTGAGTTTGATCCCCAGTACCTCAAAAAAAAAAAAAAACACCCAAAACTCTGTTGTTGTTGTTGTTGTTTTTACAATTCCTGAATTTAGGAAGGTATCTTTTTTTTTTTTTCTAAATCCTAATTTTTTTTTTTTTTTTTTTTTTTTTGCTTTTTGAGACAGGGTCTCGCTTTGTAGTTCAGGCTGGCTCTGAGCTCACTATGTAGCCCAGGCAAGCCTCGAACTCAGCAATCCTCCTGTCTCTGCCTCCCGAGTGCTGGGATGACAGGCGTGAGCCACCACGCCCGGCACTGTGGTATGCGGTGTTGATTGCTGGTGGGCGTGAGTCTCCACGCCCAGCATTGTATGTGGTTGCCGGGGATCAAACTCAGGTCCTTGCACTTGCGAGGCAGGCGCCGGAACCACTGAGCTAACCCTCTGGCCCCCTAATTTTGTTTTTGTTTTTTTCATCTAGAATTCATTTTTTAAAATTTAGGAAAAAAATCTCAAAATTCCAAAATTCCCTCAAGGGCCAAGAGGGTAGTAATTGCTACCATTACACAAGGACTGGGCCAGGCACTCATCTCATTGTTTCCTCCTGACTGCCTTGTTCAAAGTGGCAGTTCTGTAGCAGCTGAGGAAAACTTAGGTTTTTTTTTTTGAGACAGTGTCTCACTTTGTAGTTCAGGCTGGCCCTGAGTGCACTGTGTAGCCCAGGCAAGCCTCAAACTCAGCAATCCTCCTGTCTTTGCCTCCCAAGTGCTAGGATTACATGCGTGAGCCACCATGCCTGGCACTGTGGCATGTGGTATTGATTGCTGGTGGGTGAGTCACCATGCCCAGCATTGTTGTATGTGGTTACCGGGGATTGAACTCAGGACCTTGCACTTGCCAGGCAGGCGCCAGAACCACTGAACTAAATCTCTGGCCTAGAAAACTTGGTTTTAAAGAAGTTAAATAATGTCCAGTGTTATCTAGATCAAAATGGCAGAGATTTAAAGACTTTTCAAAATCCCCCCCCATATCTTTTTTTAGTTTTTTGAGACAGGGTCTCGCTTTGTAGTTCATCTGGCCCTGAACTCACTGTGTAGCCCAAGTTAACCTCAAACTCACAGCAGTACTCCTGCCTCTGTCTCCCAAGTGCTGGGATTGTAGGAGTGAGCTACTGCACCCAGCACTGGTATGTGGTACCAGGGATCAAACTTGGGACCTTGCACTTCCAGGTGGACTCCAGCACCACTGAGCTAAATCCCCAGCCCTCCCCTCTATTTTTGAAATGGAGAAGTAGGATAAAACAGGGGCTCATATTGGTCTGAGAAGATAGTGATGGGGGAAGAGTAAGAGAAATACCTGGGAATATTGTTTGTTCACTCAGCAAACTGATCAAATGTGTGGTGGATACTGCACTGAGCAGTATAGATAATAATCAGCCACAGTCTGGCTCCCCTTAAAGGACTGTTGCTTTTTGAAGCCCACTTGGGGACTTTTCTGAAGTTTGAATATGCAAAGAAGCGAGCCTGCTTACTTCCACACAAATGTGGATTCTTATTTCTTATCTTTAAATTCCAATTCCAACCTCCAAGTAGAAAGACATTTGATTATTGGAAGAGTGGTAGCTTATTCCAATGGATTGCTTGGTTTCTGGACAGTAAAGTCCTGCTTTTGCTGTTCTTTTTGAATGCTAACTCAGAGGACAGCTGGTGGGTGGGAGTGGACTGGGTTGAGGGAGGTAGGAGTTTGGGACTGGGACATGGAGAGATGGTTTTACTGTTTCACTCTATTGGTTAGGCTGGGCCGATAACACTCTCCCTTCTACCTCAGTGGAGTGAGTTCAGTTTGAAGGCTCCCCTGAGCTTGTGTGGGAAAGAGGCAAGGGCCTATTGGCCGTGCCTCTAATGACTTCACACGAGTAGGATAATATTTACTTGTTTAATTCATCTTCATCACCTTAAAGGGATATTTGTCATTTCTAGCAGAGGTCACTGCTCTGCCCCCCTGTTTCTCCCTCCCCCATTTCTCTTCTCTTTTTCCAAATTGTAATCATAAATAATGAGTTTCATTCACAGCTCCCTGCCAGCAAGCTGCTAATTACACAAAGTAGTGCTTGTAATTTACACAGTAATAAACTGTAAATTTAAACATTACGGCATTTTAAGTTAATAATTTTTCTGCTGTAACAAATAGCTCATTTTTCATCCATCCTTTCACTTGGCCTCCTACCATTCTGTGTCTGTAATCAGGAGGCATAGCCGTAAAGGATGAGGAATAGGAAGAATGCAGTTTGTGAAACCTTTTCCTTTACCTCCATTGCTGTCCAGAATCTGACCTTAAATTAATTTTTCTATAGCCAGTGGTTCTGCTAAAATGTGTACACTGATGTTTACGCTAATCCATACACAGTTGAATACAAATGATAACATTTGCTCAGAAACAAATGTGTTTAAGTAGCAGGCTTGACGTTCTTGACATTCATGCCAGTGACTTATGTTCTCTCGTCTTAACACTTGCTCATATTTTGTGACTCTTACTCATATGCGGCCTGGTGTGCTTTCTCAGATGCTGTGATAGATATTCATTATTAATGTACTCAAGTTAAATGAAGGGTGAGTGCCTTCTGCCACTTTCCAATTTTTTGGAGATGATTAGTTTCTGAATTGCATATGGTGTTATGGGTAGGCTTTAACATCACAGTCTTGAGTGCCCTGCATTTACGAATCAGTTTGTACAAACTTCTGTTTTACTTTGTGGTGATGTTTAAGAAACAGAATATAGGGTGATAATTTTTGTAAGCCACCAGAGTTCTTTAACATGTAGACAGTTGGTCACCGGATATTTTGATTTTTTTGTTTGTTTGTTTGGAGACAGGGTCTCGCTTTGTAGTTCAGGCTGGCCCTGAGCTCACTATGTAGCCCAGGCAAGCCTCGAACTCAGCAGTCCTCCTGTCTCTGCCTCCGGAGTGCTGGGATTACAGGTGTGAGCCACCATGCTCGGCACTGTGGTGTGTGGTATTGATTGCTGGTGGGCGTGAGTCACCACACCCAGCATTGTATGTAGTTACTGGGGATTGAATTTAGGACCTTGTGCTTGCAAGGTGCTGGAACCACTGAGCTAACTCTCCGTCCCCCAGACACTTTGATTTTACTAGTAAGGACTTGGTGTCCCAGAGTAAGAGCCTCTGCAGTCACGGTTACACACCTACTGGAGCTTGGCCTGCAGGGTTGATCACAATTGACTGCCGTTGTCAACTAGTGGTACATAATCCCAGCACTGATGGAGGCTGAGGCAGGAAAATTGCAGTTTTGAGTCTTGTATAGGCAATATAGTGAGCCCACCTCAAAATAAAACAAAAAGGGCTAGGGATGCACAGCTCAACAATAGAGTAGTTCAGGCTTCAGTCCCCAGTAACCTCAAAGAAAATTAGCTGCTATTTAACTTTCTGAAAAAGTGTTTCTACTTCTATCATAATACAGAAATTATAATATTATACTGTTTCAGGAAATATTTAATTATAGGTATAATTGAGATATTACTCACTGTATTAAAATACTATGTATGTGACATATACTATAGTATATATGCTTTATATGTGGTGTATACTATATATCATATAAATGATAACTTTGAATAGATATAACCTGATTTAACAGTACAGTATAGGTTGTATACATGTATTGAAACATATTGTATCTAATTGACATGTACAACTTTTATTGATCGATTGATTGATTGATTGAGACAGGGTCTCACTTTGTAGTTCAGGCTGGCCCTGAACTCACTATGTAGCCCAGGCCAGCCTCAAACTCACAGCAATCCTCCTGCCTCTGCCTCCCGAGTTCTAGAATTACAGGCATGAGCCACTATGGTTGGCATTGTGGGATGTGGTACTGATTGCTGGTAGGCGTGAGTCACATGCCCAGTATTGTTGAATGTAGTTACTGGGGAATCAAACTAGGGACCTTGAGCTTGGTAGGCAGGTACTCGAACCACTGAGCTAAATCTCCAGCCCAACTTTTATGTTTTTTTATGTGTCAATTAAAAATAAATTTAAGTCAAGTGTGGTATGTCTGAAGTCTCAGGACTCTGGGAGGCTGAAGCAGGAAGACTGCAAGTTTGAGGCCAGCCTTTGTGAGACCCTGGGCACCTTAATGAGACCCTGTCTTAATATAAAAAATAAAAAGGGGGCCGGAGGGTTAGCTCAGTGGTTCCGGCGCCTGCCTCGCAAGCGCAAGGTCCTGAGTTCAATCCCCGGAAACCACATACAATGCTGGGCGTGGAGACTCACGCCCACCAGCAATCAACACCGCATACCACAATGCCGGGCGTGGTGGCTCACGCCTGTAATCCCAGCACTCGGGAGGCAGAGGCAGGAGGATTG